>JAGKTI010005347.1:21946-45528 GCA_018397915.1 Birgus latro | reverse complement strand
ATTGTTGTGTGGTTAGTAGTGACAATAAAACCCTTTTCTTCACTGACGCGCCGGTGATTGAAGAAGGTGTGAGAAAAACGAAACGCTGTATTCTTAAATGTGAAATTTTGAGGGTATCGACAGCTATCCAGATTCTGACGTGCTATTGAATGCACTTTTCCTCTTGCCGTTTTATACTCACTGGATTTGACGTTGCTTCATTATTTGCAGCATCACTTGGTGTGTGTGGTGTGTGTGTGTGTTCCAGCACTACTTTATTCACTTGTTATTGCAGTTGTCAAGCATGCTATAAGTGGCAGTGGTTAGCAGTGCAGGCATATGGAACCGGCGATTTTTAAAAATATTTGATAATTGTAGGCAAATAGAAAAACTACTTATGAAAAATATCGCCATTTTCACTTATGGTGTGATTTGTCTTGAAAAATATGAAACAGTATGTTTGCTTCCCATGAAACTTATATATAGTGAAACATGATACATTATCTGTTAATTATATACTTACCCTCCTTGACTCTTCACACACACACACACACATCGTGAAGGGGATGTAACTTTGTAATGCGTCTTCAATATTTTGGTGGTGAATAGTGTGCCTTGTACTATGGTAACTACATTCACAAAGGTATATCTATCGTACAGGATAGTGAAACTAATATGAGAAAGATTTAATGCACAAAACGAAGAAGAAAAAAGCTAGTAGGTCTCGCTCCTCTGGGAAGGCAAGATAAGAAAGTGTGGGTGCAGCGCGATAGGTCAAAGTTTCATTTGTGGAACAGTGCCCCCTCCCTCTCCCCCGCCACCACTCCCTCCCCCTCACGCCCTGTGGTTGGAGCTGGTGAAAGCCCCTGTCTCAGCTGTCTGCCTCTTTGTGATACCACATTTGACTGGGTTTGTGGCGACATCTGTATTTTGTCTACTTGGCCTTCGATTGTAATCTCATTATTATGTTTGTAGCAAGATTAACACTAGAATATGGTGATAGTCATGAAGAAGAGCTATGGAAATGATGGATAGCCATAGTATTGTGTTTAGCACGACGGGAAATCCCCCCCCTCCCCAAGACAAAAATCTCCGCTCAGTAAAGGTGTATTGTTTTTAATTTCGTGCCATGATGCAGTGCAAAATATCAAGTAACTGACAAAACACATTTCTAAAACTATAAGTAAAACTTTTTTTTTTTTCATGAAATTGCCGTATGAACAAATGTCGGCCGTGAACCTGTGTCGGCAGCATAACCGTCAGAGTAATTATTGAAATGCCCCAGGATATTCCTTCGTGAGTTTAGTAACAAAAAATTAGGTCTTTAGTCGTGTAAGCTGCTTTAGGCCCATTCACAACTGTCACATCTATTCAGACTTAGTATCTTCCCGTTGCTTCAGGTCATTTTGCATCCATTTGGTCCAGTCAAATGGCTTGAGGTCGTCAGGTCAGTAAATGTATCGTCATGGCCATTCTGCTGTTTCAGATTCATTTGGGTCGATTTGGATCCATTTAGTTGAATCATTTCACAACCAGTTACGTCAGACTGGATCCATTTTAGTATTTTTATGTCCATTCAGTCGTGTTCGTACAACGATGGTAGACTTTACACAGTATGATAATTATTAATATTAGGCATGATGATTCATATTGTGCACTGTTATGATGATGAAGATTATCGACACATGGTGATGAATGCGATGAAGTGGAGGCTGAAGGTATAAACGTGTATTGTAAAGGATGTGAGTGTGGGGGACGGTGTTGGTATTGCGTTGGGTGGTGTTGGGTTGGGCTGGTGCCGAGCTGTCTGCTAGGGCTGCTACCAAACAGGTTACGCAGCCCACCCCTCACCTCACCACCACCACCGCTACCCGTTCTTCAGCCCCCCCCCCCCCCCCCCCCCCCCCCCCCTCCCCCTTTTTTTGCCCCCCCCCCCCTCTCTCTCTCTCTCTCTGTGTGTGTGTGTGTGTATTATGTGATTGTGGGAAGTGGGATTAGGTTAAGATGATGAAAATGAAAATTAGATATTGGATCTATTCATTCTATCAGAATTGCCAGGCAATATAATTTTTTTGTTAAATTGTACAGTAGAACATTGTGTGTTATTTCTGTGTTGGAAATGAGTTGTTAGTACTGTAGCTACAGATGTATTTTGGAAATATTAGCCTACTGATTTCCATTAGAACATAGAGTATTTCCTGATGAATGTGCATTGCATATTATGCTGTACAAGCACTTTTCTGGGGAAAATAACTTACTGATATTGAAATACAGTATTCAGACAAATTCTAATCATGATTTTATAATTGAATATATACACATATTGGTATTAGTTTCTGTTTATTAATATTTTATTGTTGTCTGCAGCTGACTTTGGGTTTGCACGGTTCTTGCAAGATGGTGTGATGGCAGCCACTCTGTGTGGGTCACCCATGTACATGGCCCCAGAAGTCATCATGTCTATCCAGTATGATGCCAAAGCTGACCTCTGGTCTCTAGGCACCATTGTGTTCCAGTGTCTTGCTGGCAAGGCACCCTTCCAGGCACAGACACCCCAGGCACTTAAGCAGTTCTATGAGAAGAATGCAAATTTAGCACCCAGGTAAGTGGTTCATGCCTTGACTCACATTATGTGCAATGTTTGTATTGCAGTTGAGATATACTGTATGTACCATCAGTAGAGCTTAAATACAAACTTTTTAACAGTGAAATTTTGATTGTTTTTAGACATGTTGTGAGATGTCATAAATGATTGATTATTTTATTTGCCCAACTTCTGTACCTGTGCTTTGTGCAATGAATAATAGGTCTCCCCCCCTCCCCCCCTTTTTTTATGTGAGTAAATAACTGCTGCTTTACTTCCTACATGGGTATAGTTTTAGCATATACAGTTAGCAAATAAGGAATGTTTTCATTGTTATCATCATCATCATCATCATCAGATCCTGTGTTGCCCCATGAGGAGCATAGGAGCCTGGGGTTAGGCAAGTTGGTCGTGATATTTAAGATGAGAGTGGCCATCCTTACTCATCCCTGAGTGGCATTATGTGAGCAATAAATCCCAACCACCCCTTGGATATAAACCTACACAGGCTTAATCCAGTTGGAGCACCTTATTTACCCACTAAACCAACAGGTGCCAGAATTTGGTTATATGGCTACCACCCAGCATAGTAAATGGTTCCCTGGTGTACAGAAAACCATTTGGCATGTCACTTAGTGTAGAGTTACCCATAGACAGAAGAGAGAGGAAAGAATGAAGGAAAGAAAGACATAAGAGGAAGGAAGGAAGAGAGGAAAGCACAATCACTTGAGAGTAGCACAACATTAAGTGAGTGGATAGTGAGTGCCTCCACCTACCACCAAGCACCCCAACCTACCATCTTTAAAAAAATGTAAAAAGTAAAATATGCAGTTTAAGTGTACTGTGGCTAATGATTAAGGCAGTTAGTTGGTAGTAGGCTGTGAAAATGTTTTACCCAGAAATCAGTTTAGAATAGACAAAACTGAACCAATTTCCTGCTGTCTGAATGCACATACAATGCAGACAGTGAAGATGTGCATGTGATTGTGTTTTAGAAAGCATGAGAGTGACATTGTGAAGGAATTAGGCTACCTAGCACTGTGAGGCGCCTCACCAGGTAGACACTATGAGAAAAGGGAAACCACACTCACCGGCCTCACACAGCGAACTGCCCGGGACCCCGGCTGCATACCGCAGGACCCTTCCGGTGACGTCATCACTTGTGACTTAGCAGGTGTGTGTGCGCGCACACACAGTAACATCAATATGCACTAACACTCTCGTCCTCTCTTCTTAATTTGACAATAGATTCCAAGGATGAAGCTAAATGGTCTGTTGGCGTCTGATACACACTATGTATCCAATACATAGACTTTTGTGTGAGTACCATCAACACTTGATATGCACTATGCATCCAATACATAGACTTTTGTTTAATTACTATCAAGACCCAGTTTGTGGCCACATACAGATATGTGATGTCTGTTGAAGTATTATAATTCTTCTAGTCTCGGCTGACTGCTGCACGCAGCGGCTCGGTCGAGGCACCCTTCTTGGTGAGACAATCAGCCAGTTGTTGTGATGTATCCACCCAAGATACTTCATCAATCTCCCCTCACTCCAACATGTCTTGTAATACAGCAATATCAATGCGCAATCTCCTGTCTTCTGCACTCCTACAGGAGTAAAGGTCATCCACCAGACGCTTGTTGTCGACGAAACACTTTATTTTTATCTTTCCACATCCAGAGACCTCACGCAATATGTTGGCGAGATATACAGCAGCCTCAGCACATTCAAGCAGTGCCAACGCCTCAGCAGATAAGGTAGATTTGACGACCCTCCTGATCTTTCTTGTCTGACAGAATATAGGACATCTTGCCTCACTAGCATCTCATAGGAAGATCACAAAACTTCCCTGAGATCCATTGCCTACAAGGTTGGCAAATGAGGCATCCGAAAAGCACTCTATATGACAGTCCTCGATCAGCCCCATTCTTGGAATGTATAGCTTCAAGTTGTCAGTCTTCACCCTTGAGATCACCTTATTTAGTCTAAGCAAATCCGCTACGGTAGCTCGGTTGATAGTCACACTCAACTCACACACACATCAAAGGCAATATCTGGCTGAGTGTGTGTGGCAATCCAGTTGAGTTGCCCAATTAAAGCTCGGTACTCCATTTTCTCAGACTTGGACAGCTCTCCCTATTTTACTGCTGCACGATGTTTACTCAGCGTGACATGTTTCAAAGATGAAGCATACTGGAAATGGTTGAGCGTTATGCTGCCATCAATGTTGGAGATGACATTGAGACCAACATATTTGAAGGCTTTTGATTCTGAACTGCCGATGAGGAATATTTGACTCAATCAGTTTATCACTTGCTGTTCAAACTCATGTGTACCAGCCCAAAGGAAGTCGTCGACATAGATTCATACAGTGCCTTCAACTTTGCCACTATTGCTCCAGGAGAACAGCGCTGAATCCAGTGATGACACTTTAGCTCCGAGACTCAACAATTGATCTTTTATGCGTAGATACCAATGCCTAGCAGCATCACAAAGGCCGTAAACAGTTTTCTTTAGTCTCCATAACTTACCATTTGCATATTCAGGCGGAGGACATAAATGAACAACTTTCTCAATGGCATTACCATGCAAGTATGCAGTTTTCACGTCCATAGTGTGGCAATCCCACTGGTTGGTGGAGGCCAAAGAAAGTGCCAAACGCACTGCTTCTTTTGAACAAGTAGGCGAGTCTTTTTGGAGATCCACTGTGTCTTCCTCAAATCGTCTGGCGACTAAGTGGGCTTTAACAATAGGCTTTCCATTTTTCAGTTTTTCCGTCACAACCCATCGAACCGTTATGGCACCTTGCCCAACATCATCCACTTCCTCATACACATCATTATTCTGCCAGTTTGTAATTTCATTTTCCTTAGCGCGTATTACGGCCTCAGAGTTGAAAAGAACAAGCATTTCTGCATCATCATCAACCACTTCCATTCGCTAAAATCATTCTTCAAATCTATCCAATCAATAGTGCCATCAGAATCCCTCTTCATATTGTAGCAGTGTTTGTACTTTCCAGTGGCTTTACCTGCCCGACTCATTGTCCTTCCAGACACCAACTGTCCAACTGTTCACTTTCTGAATGTATTCCCTTTATACTTTGACCAACAGAAACTTTGGGAGGCTAATTAATCGGAATAGAAACTGTGGGAGGCTCATCAGTCGGAACCACACCATCTTCCGACTTGTCATCTGGTGGATAGTCATTTATCACTTGCGAAGAATCGTCATTAGGTTTCTCCTGGACAACATTGTTCATCTCATCACTGCTGAAACCACCTTCAACTGTGGTATCTTGCTCTGGCGTACGTGCTAGACGACACATGTGCACTCACATGTAGACTCCGCCGTGTCTCACCAGAATTTGTTTCCCATCTCTGTTTATTACAAATCCGGGACCGTTCCACTCATGACTGTCATTTCTTTTATAGAAGACTTCATCTCCATTTCGGATGTCGTTTAAGTCACTCGAACGTACGTTGTGCCGCAGAGCCCTAGCCAAACGTTCATCTGATTCAGTCTTTATAAACTCTTGGCTTGCTAAATGAAGAGCATTCAGGCTTGCTAAATGAAGAGCATTCAAGTTTTCTCTCACAATTTTCGATGGTGATGAAGGTTCCAAGGCTGGAGGATCATTTGCGTACACATTAGATAGGCCAGGGTTTTGACCAAAAATGAGTTAGTTAGGAGAAAAGCCTGCATAGTTGGTGAGAGCATTTCTTGCTGATACTGCCCATGCCAAGGCAACATCCAATTCACACTGGCTGTCAGCCATTATCTTCGTAACACTGTCACCAATGACCGCATTTTGACGCTCACAGACTCCGTTGCTCCATGGACTCTCTGCAGACGTTGTCATGATCTTGATATTGAAGGCTTCTCCCAATGTTCACATTTCCGCATTGTTGAATTCACAGCCATTGTCTGTAAGAATTTTTCCAGGTGCGCCAAACACATCAATCCAGCTCCGAAATATTCCTTTGATAATGGTGGGCGCACACTTATCCGCGATTACTATCGCATTACAATACCTGGTCACCAAATGAACAAGGACTAAGAAATAATGCCTTCCCCAAGCTTTCAAATCCATGGCTATGGCTTCATTAAACTTATACGCCGTGGGCAAACTGACTACGAGTCGGGGCTTGGCTTTCTTAAATCTGCAACAGGCTGTACAAGCATCAGATACGGCCTTGATAGCCCGCTCCAGTTCTGAACTTTTAATCCCTGCATCTGTGATCAGTTTAATCAATTTCGCCAATGTTGGGTGTCCAAATTGCCTGTGAAGCTTCAAAGCCGTTTTTTGTACATCACCCCCAAGAGATGCCAGCGTGATTGTTTCACGAAATTCACAACCTAGTCATAAAGAAATTGGAAGCAAGTAATGGCCTGAAGATGAGGACTTCAAATTAATGATAGTTCCACAAATTTTGACCTGGTCACTTCCAAAGTTAATCAACATTTTTGCTTTTTTCATGGAACGTTTACTCAACAGCAAGGGAATATTGCAGTTCACAACATCAGTCATGACGCATATTTCCAATGTAGCAGGGCAGAGTAACACGTTTGAGGTCAAGAAACTGTGACACCATCAGCAAAAGTAAACATTTAGGATGACGCTTCTTCTCTTATAGCTTCACATTCGTAATCAGTGAGCTCACTTAGATAGCAATTGATCCATTCAACTCCACATACAGTTGTAGAACACCCTGTGTCTAGAACAGCACATGCCTTAGATTCTTCTACTAGAGTCTGTAACTTACCTTTACTAGCGGCATCATCCGCATAGCCCATAAATAACGACAGATGCACTGTTTCAGAATTTTCTTCTCGACTGCCGTCGTTTTCGTTTACATCCGGACAGTCACGTGCCCAATGAAATCTAGAATCACTTACGAAACACCTCGATACCTTTCCGTCAGACCCAAGTGGGTTCTGCCTCCTGCCGGTGGATGACCGTTGGGGAATTGTAGCAGATACGGTTGAATGTCGGCCACCACCATGACCTCGATCACATACTGCACCACCCCGCAACATTCTCTGTCCTCGTCGAGCACTTCTAACATAAAACGTTTCCTCACCGCCAACTTCATCACTCCAAAATACTGGTTTGCCCTTCACCTCCCTGGCAGACACCGATGCATCGTTCTGCCCGCCAATTTCACCAGCAAAAATACAATTCAGGGCAGATTTCATGTTTTCGTATGTCGCCTCAGTTATCACGGACATAGCTAATTGTTGCTCACTGTCTGAAAGTTTGCATGCAGCTAAGAGCATAAAAGCCATCACAAAATTTGGCAGTGCCATGTCCTGCTTCGTAAATTTGAAATAAACATGCTCAAATTCTGCCACGAACTTACGAATGTTCATATCACTGGCTCTTCTAAAGTTATACAATTCATGAAAAGCTGCAAACTGCCAACGTCTTTTGTCCACGAGAAATAAACTGTCTAGTTTTTTCAGCAAGGTCTGAACACCATTCTCTTGTTTCAAATCAGCCGCATCAATTTCCGAAGACGCCACCCTCGCCCTTCCTGACAATGACAGCTGAATAGCTAAGGCTTGCTTTTTTTTTGGTAAGTCTGTCAGTTTGCACCAAATGTCGATGTCCTTTTTCCATCTCTCATAAACAGAATCATTTTCAAGTTTTGGAGGCCACTTAGTCGAACACGACGCCATTATTTTTGAACCACACTCTGCTGCCAGTATCAGAAAAGGCAAACCACACTCACCGGCCTCACACAGCAAACTGCCGTGGCCCCCAGCTGCATACCACAGGACCCTTCCGATGACATCATCACTCGTGACTTAGCAGGTGTGTACATGCGCACACACAGTAACAGCAATATGCACTAACAGACACTATGGGGTCTGATGAAGTTAGAATGCTAACAGCACCTCTCCTAGCCTCACCAGAGCTATCAGACAGCTTTGTGCTGAAAAAAGAACCATGTGACCATTAAAACCAGACTGCAGAGTGTTCCAGCATAGGAGTATGTCACCTAGCAAGTGCCACTGAACAACCATATGACATAAGAGTATGTCACCCTGCCCAGAGGAATTAACTGTTATTTTTGTAGGCCACATCTTTTTTGACTGCTCCATAGTTTTGTGCATTGTTTAGTAAGTGGTGATATCTGTAGTTAAAAGTAACTTATTGATGTATAAGATTAGAGAGGTGATGGTGATCATTTAGAGAGATGGTGGGTCACAGTGTTATATGTTGGTGAATAGTGAGATATATGAATTGACCTCTTCCTTCCAAGAAACCAGAGGGGGCAGGATAAAACTATGTTTTTTGAATGTTCGTGATTAATACTAAAGAAGGGTGCAGTGTCTTGTATGTCTCAGCTGTGGCAGATTCACTCTCCTCTGCTATTGAAGTTATTGCAATGTGCTGAGAGTTCTTTATTTCTGCACGGTATTAGATTTGATGTTCTAGATGTAGTAAATATATTCAGTTTTAAAGTGATATGCTTAAACTTTTCTTCTTCTTTCAGAATACCTGCTGGAACATCAGCAGAGCTGGTAGACCTACTCAATGGACTGCTAAAGAGAAATGCCAAAGATAGAATGGACTTTGAGACTTTCTTTAATCATCCATTCATCCGAATGGGTGAAAGATCAGCCCAGAAACCCAGTATGACTCCTGGGTCCTCCCCTGTGCCTATGCCTGCAACTGCTCCTACCCCAACCCCAGCCAAGGGGGCTGGGCGAGGAGGTGCCTACCCCAGCCAACCGCAGCCTGGACCCAGCCCCCCTCTTGGTTAGTCTTTACCACTGTCATTTTACCTTGCCACATCCTATCAGTCAGCTCAGTTACTGGACATTTATTGCCAGATGCTTGAAGCATGAGTTCATCTAGGGTGGCTACAATAAAAATACCTTTTAGATCTTTCTGTTACAACTCCTGTCACCATATTGTTTCATTCATTTCATTTGTAAAGGCTCCATCATACTTGCATACATCAGCCATGGTCACCTAATGGTGGCTGTCCACACAGTTTGATCTTTAGCAGCCTCTCTCTTCTGTCTCTTATCCTTGAGGTCACACTGTGTGACCTCGTCCCAGGCCATTATCACTCTTCCTTTTGCAACTCTGTCCTCAACATTCATACTTCTTACTCCTGACACCCAGTTTTCATCCTCCATCCTCTCATTCAGCCCCTTCTCATCACATCATTAATACATTTAAGTCTCGTCCTACCACTCAGTTCTTTAATCCGCATTCCTAATAACCCCAGGCCTGTCATTCTAGGATGCACAACACTTCCATCTGATCATTCTCGTCTTTCTTATATTGGAGCCCTCAAATATCCTCCTCCTCTTCTGCCCAAGTCCCTGTCACTTGCTGCATTCAGGGGTCCTTTATCACAGAGGGTGAGGCAACAACTCTTTAAACTTCTTCAGCCATTTCTTACCCTCACTACTGAGCTGGCTCAGCCCCATCTGCACCACATAAGACCCCCAAATAACAGAGCTCCTTAACACATTGAAGAGACTCTCCAGCGGGATTAATCCTTTCCCACCTCTATCCTTCTACTTGCCTTACTTTACATACCACAGGCTCAAAATCAGCACTATTTTTTTTCCCCAGTCACTTATATCACTACAACTCTTATACACCCATTTACCACAAGCACTGCACAATAGGGTGGGTCAAAATATATATATATATATATTTTTTTAATTGTCATGCCTGTGCTTGGGAAATATGTGAATGGGTGCTAAAGTTCTAAATCTAGATTTTTTTTTTTTTTTTATCCAGGAATATTTAGAGGTGCTGCAAAGCATTTGTAGTTTGACGCCATAGGTATCACGAATAAAGTCGTAAGGTCTTACACATGTTGGAGTGTAGAGGATGTATTTTTTTTTGTGAATTTGTTTTTACACAGTGCCCTTTATTGATTCGCTGTCTATTGCATTGCAGGTAAAGGTAGTGACTTGTGAAAGTATACTGATAATTGACAAAATAGTACAGAACATTCTTAGTAACTAATGCATGAAAATTGAAGAGGAGGTAAAGTGAAAAACTCTTCCAGGTGTCTCACTTTTTGGAGAAGCAGAGTTTACTGAAACCCAACTCCCTACATATAATGAAGTTATTAAACATTACCTGCATATTAGGGCAGCTCGTCTTTGGAAAAATGAAGGAACCAGCTGCCAGTGACGTAACGAAACAAGTGGACAAAAACAGTGAGGGAAATATGGATAAAATCTTCATTTCCTGCAATCTCTCAGCAGCAAGTACTAGCCAAAGTTAAGATGTGTCGTGACAGTTACAGAGAAATTATGAAAACTGACTGGAAACGGAAAGATTCAGAAGGCAAGTTGAAGGATTTTACAAGCAAAAACAAAAAGATTTTTGACATTGCAGCTTGTAAGTGTGTGGACTTCTCATCGTATTCTTGTGATAAGAATAGTAAAGTTCCAATTGAAGAACGTTCTTTTTTGATTGATTAGCAGACTTCCAGGAAGATGTTCATCCAAGGTATTGATTATCATACCACTAAGATGCTTCAGAAACGTGAAGCACGTGAAGAACAAGAAAAACATCGACTTGAGAAATACATGAGGGAGGGCAGGCCATCGACATCTACAGCAGAATATGTTGATAACGGCAGGCAGCAACCTGTCCAAATATGAAACAACGCCTGTTGTCAGATACCAAGCTATTAAAGTCACATGCATGCTACTGAACTCTGATGGACTTGACCTAATCAAAGATCAAAGATATCTTCTGGAGATGTGCAATGCTGTATCCGAGGGAAATTGCCCACCAAGTCTTGAGCATCGTATTCCTGGTCCTGTGATGTGGCTAACAGCTGCTAATAGAATCCTGAGACTTTATGTTGCTAGTGCTGAGCCATCCAAACACCTGACTACCTTATGCAGATGTATGCCCCAACATGGTTAGAAATTAAGCTCAGCTCATCTTACAGTCATGGACCAAGAAACTTATGGTTCATGATATCCAGTTCAAGATACCTGTCAGATTATCTAAAGTCAGTGATAGATCCGGTTCTTCAGAGGAATGTTTATTTTGCTTGCCGGGAGAATATTCTATTCGCTGTGCTTTCTGACAGCAGGAAAGAAATGAGATCTGGCCTTCAAAAGAATTATGGTGGTTAGAAGTAATGCCACTAGGGATGAGTGAGGCTGGTCACTCTAATCTTAAATGTCAGGACCAACTTGCCTAGCCCCGGGCTCCTACGCTCCTCTGTGGGGCGACATAGGATTGGATGATGGATGGATGGATAGAAGCCAACTAGAAACGAGTTCAGGGCCCAGAGAGTTTGTACTACGCAAACTAAACTTCCATGCTGAGGATTACACAGACATGATTGTCTTCCAAGATTATCCAAGACATGAGCCACCAGTGACCAAGAAATAACAGTCACTGAGCTGGAAGCTGTAGTTCAAGGAGAAAAATTGTGTGCTATTTCCAAGAGGCATCCTTGTCATACACAGATAGTAGAAACGCATGTTAAGTTACTCACAGAAGCCTCTGCCTCGGTTTGTGGAGAGAAGGAACGTGACGGATTTATCTGTACAAGAATTGAAGCAGGAGGAATAATTACCAAATTTGAGACAAAATCAGACTACAAATATAAGTAAATGTCAGAATGGAGGGAGGAGGGGTTGGGCATGGTGTGGATCTCTAAATACAGCCACCTCCTCGAGGTGATTTCTGGTTGACTTGTCATGTGTGTCATGACGAGTCAGCGAAGAGTTGCTTTATTACGACAATTTGCAGAAACCAATCAAAGGAGTTGCGGCACCTCTAAATATTGTTTATTTCATATTAAACTTGAACAATATCTTTATTTCGACATTCTACAAGTTTCTGAACTACAGGCCAAGTCAAATATTAAAAACTATACATAACCACCCATTTTCGACCCGCCTTACTGCACAAAAATGGAGTGATATCTCACACCCTTATGGCAAACTGCACATGAACATACTGCTTCTTCTGTGACAGTACCACCGCATGCCCTGGATATTATCATCATCATCATCCAGACATCTGTTCCCACCCTAGGGCAGGGGGAGGAGCAGCAATGTCCAGACAGCCTAAGTTTGCCCAGTTCAATGGGCCACACTTCCATTCACTCATCATTATGTCCACAGAGTCCTGGTTCCATCAGATAGGCCCAAAAAAAATTGATCATGTTCTGTAGCTTCACATATGGTGTAGCTATCTGATAGAGTCAGTCCGAGCACTGTCACATTAACCCGTCCAATCCTGACCGTTTTTTTTACCCAGCCTACCCCCAGATCCCGACCGATTTTCAACTTTTTGTTTTTTGGCTGAAACCTTCACTTTTGGTGAGAAACATCGAAAATTCATAGAGAAATTGCGATCCTGAGGAAAAAAAATGTTGATATAGGTGTCACTCAACCTTACATTTTCCTTCTTTTTCAGGGTACCTGGCTAAAGAAAACGAACTATGGAAGGGTTAACTAATTCAAGCCACTTTAAATTACATATTTATTTCATGTATTTGATACGAATTTATGTGTAGTACAAGTCTATATTGGTTTTCACACAATAATATAGGCATTTATAAGCAATGTTCACTCACCCAAAACCCCAGTATATGGCACCTTCCTTTATGACATTACCACCTCATCACTTCTCTTTGTTTCTTCCTCTAGCTTCTTTGTTTCTTTGTCCTTCACCTCAGGAATCACTTTCACCGTGAATTTCGTCATTGGAGAGACCGTGGGGCAACATACCTTTACTGGCTAGGCTACTGCTAACAGGTGAATTGCCCAGTAGGGGGGGAGGGGGAAGGGGGGGTTAGGTGGGTCCTGGCAGTATCCCTGCTTGACAGCAGATAGAGGAAGGTCTCCCACATATGCCTACCAAAAATCACCTGCAAATGTTGAAAAATGTGCACACAATGGGCCTTGCAACTGCATGACGTACGATTCACGTCGTTGGGTCTGTCCGCGAAAAAAAGTAGCGACGTGCATCGTACATCGATGAGACTCAGTGGGTTAAAAGGGTTGCCAAATCCTTGGTTACATGCTAACACTGTCACATTAACCCCTACACGCCGGGTGTTTTCCAATGTCACACGCTCCTCCCTACTGGGGATTTCTGTGATTTTGGAAAAAATACCCTTTCTTCAAACCCTAATATCTGCGAGACTATAACAGCCAGAGAAAAAAATTAAAGATGCATAAGACTCACCAGCTCTTCCTCCCCATGTCTCCAGGTGGTCCCGTCGACGAGTAATGATAAGTTAAAGTTCAAAGGGTGGCGGGAAGACACTCGTGGCTTTACACATCAACCGGTGTTGCTTTGCGCCCAAAATCATGACGGCTATACATGTCAACCAGCACGTAGGGGTTAAAAGGGGGTGCCAAATCCTTGGTTATGCTCCTCAGAGTCAGTCTGAATGCTGTCATTTTAAAAGGGGTGCTAAATCCTTGGTTATGCGCTTCAGTCTATCCAGACGCCGTCACATTAAAAGGGGTGCCAAGTCCCTGGTTATGCGCTTCTCCGCACAAAATTCATCCAGCCAGCTTGGTCTCTTGTCAATCCCTTAGCCTCACCAACTTCCATACCTCTCTTCCTCACACGCTCACCCACCATATCCCCCTACCGTACCTCACCTCCTACCTCCTTCAAATTCTCACCACTCTGTTTTCATCCATTCTCTCCACATGACCAAACCATCTCAGTACACTCTCTTTGATTCGGGTGTCCACAGACTTCCTCGCTCCACATCTTTCTCGAATCATGTTATTCTGTCCTATCCACTCTTTGTACTCCACAGACATGCCTCATCAGTCCCATCTCCACTGTTCTTACTCTTGACTTTTCATTTTCATGGTACATCATGGTCTCACATTCGTATGTCAAAGTTGGCACTAACACTCCTTCATGTAAGCCTTGTGCAGTTGCAACACTCAATCCTCTGTTTCAAGGCCTTCATAGCACCAGCTACTTTCCTTCCTTGTGTCACTCTACTTCCCACCAGATATTATCAGTTTTATTTTATCCACATTTACTCTCAAACCCTTTTGCCCTGTTCCATCTCTCCATCATCTAAATCTCTCCTCTGCTATTCTCTCTATCTCCATAATCATTGATCAGCACCAAGTCATCAGCCTACAACATCTCCCATGAGAGATCTTCAGGCATCACAGTAAACAGTAAGGGCCTTACAACTACTGTCCTGATGCACAACAACATTCACTGGAGTTTGATGGATATAAAAATAGACAAATTCCTCAGATATTTGTATCTGGTAAGTTGGTTCATCAGACTGTATAACACCCTGTGTCATGTTGTCGTATATTGTTTCAGTTACTGAGAAATCATAAGTTTAATGTTTCCTTTAAAATAACAGGGTGACCCTTATATTGCAGTGCTTTATCCAAGTTTCAGGCTATTAGTGTTTTTTATATTGCAGTGCTTTATCCAAGTTTCAGACTATTAGTGTTTTTTCTTTTCTTTTATTTCTCTGGGGGTGTACCCCTTTTTGAAATGTTAATGGTTAGATTGTCTGTTCCAGAGAATATACTGTATATGAAATGCTTTAGTGTGTATGGCACTGAATGTAGGGTGGAAGTTAAAATATTATGTCTAGTTATCTGTTGTTCTGTTTTTCAACTGCTTAAGTCTATATCTCCTGTGCAATAGTTTCCTTAGTAGTTGCAGAATTGCTTGTATTACTTATAAAACATTATCAATTTAAGATGCAGAAAAGTGTACAGTACATGCAGTTAACAGTAGGTCGTTTGTGGCTCATTAATTAAATGATGGTGATTAATGCATCCTTGCCTGTGTTCTAAGGCTGATCTTGTTTTAAATAAGATTTGTCATTTTGATGAGAACTTATATGGTTACCTTAGGTTATACTTATCATTTCAGCTTTGGCTGAGAGCAGTAGAGTAAGATAACTTTTGTGGTTTTAGATTAGTTTAGGTCAGTGAAAGGTTCATAAGAATGCTGCCTCAAGTTTTCATTTGAAGCATTTTGGTAATGCAATTTCAGTCTGAAATAGTATACTGATATCTCTTTTCCTCAGGCCAATTACCACCTTCCCCTGAGGAACTGAGGATGAGTGTAGAGCAGCACAGTGGGAGTGGCCTCCCCCCCTCCTCCCCTGTATTACCCCCTAATCATTCCCGGCCAGCCCCAGTGCCACGGTCTATTCCTGTAACAGCACCGGAGGAGGCTGAGGACTTTGTCATGGTGCCTGCCCAGCTGCCCTCCGATCCTGAGCCGTCTAGGATGCCTCAAGGGTTAGTAAATGTTCTCTTACCATCTGTTGCCAGCCTCAGTGCTTCAGAACACCTCACAGTCTTCCCTACCATTAGATTTATATTTAGTCTAATGAAAATAACATCTATCAATTTATTGCCAGATGGCTTAATCCTATAAGGGGTAGCTACAAACAAATTGCCTTCATGTTGCCTTGTGCCCTGCCATTTCACTGCTCTTCCCCCAGCTCACCACCCCTCTCTCTCCTATACATCTCCACTCCATCCCTCCATCTTATCCTTGGCCTCCCCCTCGCTCTCCCCCCCTCCACCTCACCTATATACACTCTTTTCATTAGTCTCTTGCTCTCCATCCTCTCCACGTACCAAACCACCTCATTGTATTTCTCCTAATGCTTTCTGTCACATCCACATCCACACCATAATGCTCCTTCCCTTCCTCATTTGTCAGGTTGTCTTTCTGTGTAACTCCACATGCTCCTCTCATATAACTCATTTCCACATTCCTCACTCTTAACTTGTGTCCCTCCAACAAGGTCCAAGCTTCATTTTCCTGTGTAAGGGTTGGTATCACAATACAGTACTATCATGCAGTGACTTTTTTGCTTCCATGCTCACTTCCCCATTTCTTATCACTGCTTTCAAAGAACCAGCAACCTTTCTTCCCTCTTGTGCCCTTTAACCACTTCATCCTCCTAACTTCCATCCTTACTCATCACACCACCCAAGTACTTAAATGCACTTACATTTTCCATTTCTCCATCATCTAACCTCACTGTACATTCAGTAACTTCGTTTCACTCGAAGAAATAACTTTACCATCCATCTATCCATCATCCTGTCCTATGATGCCCCATGAGGAGCATAGGAGCTCAGGGCTAGGGAAGTTGGTCCTGACATTTAAGATGAGACTCTTCCCTGTATTCACCTTTAGATTCTGTTTCTTACATACTCTCTCAAACTCATTCATCTACCTCCTTTACCTTCACTTAACAATACAGTATCATCTGCAAACAACAGAACAGGAAGTTTCCAAATGCAGCCCTCCCTCATTAGGGCCACTCCAACATCCACTGGCCTACATTTTAAATTGTATCTCTTTTATAACCCCATTCATATACAGATTGAACAACCATGGAGACATGACAGTCATCATCCCTGTTTCAATCCAACATCCAGAGATAGAATAATTCACTCAGTTCACCATCCATGCACACACAGCCTGAGCACCCACATACATACTCTTCATGGCATTCAACAGCTTCCCATTTACTCCATATATTCTTAATATTTTTCACATTCCTTTCATTCAACAGCTTCCTGTTTACTCCATATATTCTTAATATTTTTCACATTCCTTGTCTCCACTCTGGCATATGCTTTCTCCAAATTCATGAAGGCTGCATACAACTTCTTTCCCTTCTCTAGAAACTTTTCCACTAAAGACCTAAGGATGAATATCTGATCTACACAACCTCCTTCCTTTCTGAAACCTTCCTGTTCTCCATTTGATCCCTGTGCTATTTCTCTAACTTTGTTAATGAGTATCCTACCATATACTTTTCCTGTTACACAAGGAAAAAATTGTCCCTATGATTATCACACACTTCTCTTTCCCCTTTCTTTTTGTACAGGGGAATAATTATACCTGACTTCCAATCTCTCTGGGACTCTACCTTCCTCCCAGGCCAACCTGCACATCTCCCATATCCATTCTACTACTATCTCTCCCTTATGCTTCATCATTTCACCACACACTCCATCAGTTCCTTGGGCTTTCCCCATTTTGACTTTCTTCATTGCTTCCACTACTTCCGTCCTACTGATATCTTCCTCCCCTCTCACCACACTCCTTCTCCCAGCCATTCCTCAGCCACTTATATTGGCATTATTTTATTCTCTACATTCCTTAAAGTCTTATCTCCATCTGCTCTCTTTTTCTCCCTTCTCCACTATCAATCTACCATTTTTATCTTTCACTCCCACGCTGACTTCTTAATCACCCAATCTGACTCTTTTTACCTCCTTGTAGAACATTTTCTTAAATTCTTTCCACTTTGCACTCAAATTCTTTCTAAATTCCTAATCTACTCTCTTCTTAGTCTCATACTAATCTTTTCACCTCTCTCTTCCTCTCTACATATAACTCTGTCATTTGTCTCTCACCTTCCTCCATGCCTCTTCTTCCTATCCACTCACTATATGCTTTCTTCTTTTGCACCACAGCGTTTCTAGCCTCTTCATTCCACCATGCTGTTCTTTGCATCCCCTTTTGTCTTCTCATCACCCCACACACCACCTCACATGCTGCACAGATTTCCTTTGTGAATATCTTGCACACACCTTCCACCTCCCTCATCTACCCCAAATCATTTTTACCCAGTTGCTTCTCCACTTCTCTCTTATAATCTGCCTTTTTTTTCCATCCTCTTGCAACTGTTTTGCCCTCCTTGTATACTACTTCCTCCTGTCCTTCCCTCCTGTTCATCCATTACATTTGTACCTTAACTTTCACAGAGGTGGTCACAAAGTCCACTCCTTGAACCTCTATATGCACTTGCATCCATTACAAACCTTCTCATTCTCATCCACACACACATAATCAATCATTGGCTGGTACTATTAAACAACCTCTTCCCCTTCCTGTGAAGCGTCTTTGTGAAGAGGCCCTTCCCTGTTTTGTACCTTTAAACTCTGGCCGATCAGCCTCTTCAAGGAAGGAGACTATGGAAGGGTTGGTATGCTGTGGAGGTGTTCTCTGGGAGAGAAATACAGTAAGACCTCACTATAACGGACTAATTGGGGCTCAGGCCAGTTCGAAATATGCGATTTTCCGATAAAAGCGACATCCGGACTTACCCCTGCTAATCCAGACTTTTTCCGTTATATCAGACATTAGTCCGGATTGCATCAGTGGTTTTCACCACCATTGCAGTATTGTACTGTGTTATACCTTCACTACATTAATCAAATGGTTTAATAATACTGTACTGTGCACTGAAAAACATGTCTTTTACTTGTCTTATTGTGGTGAACATAGCTGAAGTTGTCAGGCAGTCCGGAATGCTTTCTGGCTATATTGGACTTTCTCCGATATACAGTATAGGAGTTTAGTCCGGTAGCTCCTCGAGTCCAATAAAAGCGAATTCCGGTCTACTGAACTCCGTTTTATCGAGGTTTTACTGTAGTGAGATTGGTACGCAGGAGGAGCGCAAGTTTGCCGTCACTTGTTTTATGTTTACTCTTTCATGTGATACATTGCGAAAATAATATGCTAAATCTGATAAAGAATGTCTCCGAATCAGTCCAGTGGTTGGAAATAGTTTTAATACTTGATACTTTAATACTTGAGAGGGGGCCCAACGGTGGTTAGGATTACGGCAGCTAGTATTTAGCGGTTTTGTTTGGTGGTTGTTAGGTTAGAAATAGGTTAGGTTAGGTTAGGTCAGGTCAGGTTATCTGACAGACTTGTACACCATTCCACTTTTCATTAATGCCTTCAGAAAGGTAAGCATGTGGTATAATTTAAGGCCATGATTAGGATTACGGCAGTTAGAATTTAGCGGCGACCACTGTAATTCTAACCACGGTTAGGATTATGGCAGCTAGAATTTAGCTTTTTTGTTTGGTGGTTCACTTAGGTTAGTAATAGGTAATAGGTTAGGTCAGTTAAAGTTAGGTTAATATCGCTACAGTTCAGCTTAAACCACTAGAATTTAGCGGTTATGTTTGGTTTTTCAGCTGTGTTAGAAATAGGTTAGGTTAGGTTAGGTTATTTAGGTTCAGTTATGGTTACCATAGAAAGGAAGTAGTTAGGATTACAGCAGCTAGAATTTAGCGGCGATGTCAGTAATCTAACCACGGCCTTAAATTGTACCGTGTGCTTGCCTTTCTGAAGACAGTAATCAAAAGTGGAATGGTGTACAAGTCTGTTAGATAAAGTGTTCCTGGAAATAAACGGTGATGTTGCCTGGATCACTATGGTATGAGGCACAGGTAACTTGGGAATGGTAGAAGTCAATGACTGGGCTGTGTGCATGTAGCAGTACTGTGATCATAAACGTGTAACACCAGTCTCCTAAAAATCTGTAACTAAAGATAGTATCATTTGTTGGTCTGTCTTGGTCCAAGGCATTTTGTTTGTATTTTTAGTTAGTTGTTTTCCGGGGAGGGGCACTAACCCTCTGCCAACCCACTTGTTGACATGTAGGGACCAGGCTGGTTATAAGGTTACGACCCAGCGGGTTAAGTGATTTCCTGATTTACAGGGAATCATTTGGCTTGTCACTCAGTGTAGAGTTACCTTGAAATAAGGTATCACTACACTGAGTGAGTGGATGATGGGCACCCCCACCAACCACATAATATACTATCTATCTATCTATCTATTGCCAGACGCCATAATCCCGTAAGGGGTGGCGATTTGACTTTGAGTTATTTGTTTTACAGGGAGGGGCACTAACCCTCCACCAACCCACTTGCTGACACGTAGGGAGCACGTATGGTTTGGTTATATGGTTACCACCCAGCGTTGTAAATGGTTTCTTGGCTTACAGGAAACCATTTGGCTTGTCACTCAATGTAAAGCCACCTGTAAAAGAAAGAAAAGCAATAAGTGACAGGAAATATAGGAAAAATAGGAAGAGAGGAGGGCAGGCACAGAAAAAGAATGATAAAGGCTAAGGAAGAAGTAGGCAGCACTACATCAAGTGAGTGGATGATGGTCGCCACCACCTACCACTAGTAATATACATGATTGTCTTATATCCTGTAGAACACAGCTTGAATATGTTTAGTAGGAGTGCCTCTCTGTGTCAGGTGTGTGTGAGCTGACTACTACAGCACATTTATTTGTATCCTGTTTGATGATTTTGATGAAACTTATACTTTTCCATGTAATCTCTCATATGATAACCTCTTCCCGTAATAGTTGTTAAAAGCAGGGGTTGTCTGTAGAAGGTGATAATTTAATATACTCTGCACATAGAGTAATGGCATTAGAGGTTTCAGGCAATCCCTTGTGTGGCACCATTTTGGGTTAACTTTTCTAATTAAACATTGCTTGGAGAAAGTAGACCTGTTTTTACTAAACACAATGGCAGGCCATTGCATTTTTCATGTGTAATATAAGTCAGTAGAGGGCTTCAGGTTTTCTGGCTTCCTTAGAGTTTCTGAGAATTATTTGCTGTCTTAAAAATATGTGTGGAGTGACGCGTATGTATCGAGTGAGAAATGATGAAATGTGAAGGAGAACTGGAGTTGTGCAGGAGCTGATCGAGTTGAGCAGAGAGTGTTGCGATGGTATGGGCGTGTGGAGAGAATGGATGAAGAGCAATTGGAGCAAAAGATAATTGGATCGGATGTGAGAGGTGTAAGGCTGAGAGGAAGACCACAAATAGGATGAATGGACAGTGTGAAGAGAGCTTTAGATGCGAGAGGGATGTCTGTAGATCAAGGAAGAGTGGCTGTGCTCATAGGAATGATTGGAGAGAAGTTGTGAATAAATAAATGGTGACACAACCCTGAGGGGATATTCTCCTGCATTTGGTCTGATCAGCTAATCAGGTCAGGTGTGGGTAAGGGGATGGGTCCATTATGATGTGGCAGGGGTAAACCAGCTCTGCTGTCAGGCCTTGCTGCAGATGTCACTGATTGCACTGTGCTGTTAACCCTTATGCGGGAAAGCAGCCTAGGTACAGTAAAAGTCCTCTAATCTGGCTGCCAGTATTCCATAAATCCCAATACTCTGAATTTTTCAAGACAAAATTTTTCTATTTTTCTTTTTTCTTTTTTAATTTTTCTGGGCTTTATCTATGGATTTATCTGGCTTGGACTTGCTCTTGGACTTGGATGTACCTGCTTTCAACCATTCATCTAATGTACACTTCTATGCATTTCCAGGTAGAAAAACAACCCGTATGATCTTAAGTGTTTATTTAATGATCATGTACACTCAAAAGACTAATTTCTGTTCACGGGTGCCCCCTTCGTACCCCTTTATACCCAGGAAGACGGGAGGGGGGGAGATGAAACGAGTTTCACCCGCCTCTACCCCAGCTCCCAACCCTCCCCCATACCCCTACCCAACCCAACCTCGTCATTCTTTATTGGCAGTTACATCTCAAGCTAACCTCATACTTTACACTCATAGTCACATTACTAATACAGGCATACCTCGGTTTGCCAATGCAATTGGTTAAGGAAAAACCCATTGTTAGGCGGGGTATTGTAACTCGAGGTAGATTTAACGTGTAAACTATAGAGATGCGTTTTTGAACCTTGGGTCCCCCCCTCCCCCCCCAACCAACCAACCAAGTCCTAAACCCACTCAAATGAGTCCAAAAACAAGTTTAAAGCCAATCTAAATGGTCTAAAGACCATAAAAGAAGCTAACATAAGCCTAACACCTGTAACTAACTCACTAACCTCAACAAATGAAATCTGAAAATTGTGAAGTTTAAGTCTGGAATACAGTACATCAAGCTTAGTTAACTGTACCCCAAAATAACAATGTTCACCCTACAAGTTTTTTTTTTTTTTTTTATGCAAGGAAGAAGGAACCAAAGGCCACAGGCCTGCATACTGTTCCTTCCAAGAAAAAGCAAAAACAGTACAAAAGAGAGCCAAATTCAAGATCCGTTCAATTCGAGATGCCTGGAGACACTGCGTTTGAAAGACTGGAGATCATAGGAAGTAGGAAATACAGACAGAGGAAGACAGTTCCAGAGTTGACCAGTTGCATAAATGAAGGACTGGGAGTAACGGTTAACTCTTGCATTAGAGAGTTGGACAGAAAAGGGATGAGAGTTTGTTGCTAGACGGGTACTACGTGCCCGTCGTAGAGGTGGAGGGATGCAAGCAGACAGTTCAGAGGAACAGTGACCATTGAAGTAGCGATAGAAGAGAGATAAAGATGCAACAGTGCGGCGAAGAGACAAAGGTTGAAGGGAATCAGTAAGAGGAGGAGAGTTAATGAGACGAAAAGCCTTTGACTCCACCCTATTGAGAAGAGCTGCATGTGGGGAGCCTCCCCACACATGAGAGTTGTACTCCATACACGGGCGAATAAAACCCGTGTACAAGGTCAACAACTGTGCAGGGGTAAAGAAAGTTCGGAATCGGCTTAGCACACCTAATCTCTTGGAAGCAGATTTCACAAGAGATGTAATATGTTCTTTCCAAGACAAATCCCGAGAGAATGAAACCCCAAGCATGTTCAAGGATGATGCAGGACATAACTGTTCATTATTAAACATTAGTGGGTAATCCTGAGGAAGATTTTGTCGGGTTGATAAGTGTAAGAACTGAGTTTTTGATGCATTAAAAATAACAAGATTATTTTTACCCCAATCAGAGATACGAGCCAAGTCAGACATTAGGTGTGCCATAGCCTCATCCCTTTTTTGTTGAAGTAACTGCTGAGATGGACGTTGCAGGAACCGAATGGAAAGGTGAAGGGTGGAATCATCAGCATATGAGTGGATAGGGTTAGATGTACAGCTTAGAAGGTCATTGATGAATAAAAGGAAGAGAGTAGGTGATAGGACAGAGCCCTGAGGAACACCACTGTTGATAGGTCTAGGAGAGGAACGATGGCCGTCTACAACAGCGGCTATAGAACGACCAGAAAGGAAGCTAGAGATGAAGGCACAGATAGAAGGATAGAAACCGTAGGAGGGCAGTTTGGAAATTAAAGATTTATGCCAGACTCGATCGAAAGCCTTTGAGATGTCAAGTGCAATGACAAAGCTTTCGCCAAAGT
>JAGKTI010005347.1:0-12417 GCA_018397915.1 Birgus latro | reverse complement strand
ATATATATATATATATATATATATATATATATATATATATATATACTGTATATATATAAACATCCATTCTTAATGAATGAAGTCTGGCACTTTTGGCAGTGGATATACAGGGTGTCTTGTAAGATTTTATTTTTAGAAATTTCGGGTTGTTCTTTGAAAATTGAGGAATGGAATCATGTGGTACAGCATCCCCCCCCCCCCCCCCCCCCCAAAAAAGTCCAAGACTAACCTGATGTTTCTTAAAAAAAAAAAAAAATCATTGGACACCTTGTTTCATGAGTGCATAATTAAAGGCTGGGCCATTTGAAGACAGATGCTACTTTAAGTGAAATAACTTTAAGTGCAACATTGTTTTGGTTCATAGCTTTTTTTTATTTTTTATTTTTTTTTTAGTTTTCTTAAATTTTTTTTTAATACAGAAGATGAACAGAGGAAGGAAAAACAAATTAAATTTAAAAAATACATATCCAGTGGTAAAATGCACGAAAAATGTGTATCTGACTTCTGTGCAATTTTTTAATTCATCACCAGCTTACAAACAAAATGTCTTTCAGTAAAACCACTTAAATCATGGACTGATTATGTATTGATAATGCTCAAGACCAACTTGCCTAGCTCTAGGTTCCTACACTTCTCATGGGGAGAAATAGGATTGGATGATGGATGGATGGATAATGCTATGTATAGATAGTGAATGTTCCTTTTTTGTGAGACTGTATTTTTGTAAAGTTAATACTGATATTGACTGTGTGACAGGTTCAGTTCACCATAGGGGAGCCACCAGTTGGAGGTCGGCGGCGCTCCACCTCAGGCAGCTCATACTCCACAACACCACCTACCTCTTCTGCAGTCACTGGTAAGTCAAAACTCTCTCACTACACTGTTTTGGTTGGCTGCCTGTTTAGGGTGCCTTACTGTCGACTGACTAGATGTTCAGGGTGTCTCACTGTTTGAGTAGGGTGACTCTCTGTCTGGGTGGCTGCCTGTTTAGGGTGCCTCACTGTTTAGTATGGCAGATTGTTTGCCAGTTTAGGGCGCCTTACTGTTGCTGGACTGGATGTTCAGGGTGTCTCACTGTTTGAGTAGGGTGACTCTCTGTCTGGGTGGCTGCCTGTTTAGGGTGCCTTACTGTTGAGTATGGCAGGCTGTTTAGCATGACAGACTTTCTTGGGGTACAACTCACCTTCTGGTGTACCTGGGTGTTTTGGATAGCTCACTGCTTTAGGTAATTCACTGTCTAGGTTGATTCATTGTTTTGGGTGGCAGACTGTTCAGGATGAGCTGCTGTGTAGTATTCCCCACCTAGCATTTCTTACTGGCAGGCGTGCAAGCTGGGCAGTTTACCTAACATTGCACATGTAGACAGAATGAATCCTTAGGGTGGCAGAGGACAAGATTTGACCATTATACACTATGTACTTATATATACCACCAGTTAATTTGAGAAGCCAGTTGGCTTTTGTGATTCTATATTTGTCCATGAATGTTGACATGAAAAAGTATGGAAAAGGTGAACAATTATGAAATGAAGTTGTTGGAGAGATGTATAGGTATGAGCTGACGGGAAGAGTTTTTATGGGTCATCTGAATGATGTATTAGACCATTTGGTATGCTAGAGGAAAGTATTGTTAGCCAGTGGCTGAAAGATAAAAGTTGTGTTCATGTAGCCAATCAATATTTTAGATACAAGGAAGTGCATAAGTATATCTGCTGAAGAGAGATCAGAATAAGGTTGGAAGGAATCATGATTGATTATATCCTTGTAGAAAGAAATTTGATTGAATGTATCCTTGTAGAGAGAAATCTGCTGGAATATGTTAATAACTGAAGAATTGAGAGAAGATAATATTGAACAATGTCTTATGACATTATTGTAGTTTACTGGTACATTATGGAAATGAGAGGGACATATCGCTGGTTGAGAGAGTTTCTCAAATTAAAAGAATAAAGTAGAGAAACTGAACCACATAGTAGCTGTGGATTACTCTGACTGAAGATAAAAGAGAGTTAGTGGTGGGACAGGAAAGTTAATGATGATATTTTATAAAGGTAAAGCTGTGGGGCATTTAGCTGTGGTGCTTATCTCTCTTACTTCCTTAACAGGTCTTTGAAACTGTGGCAGGTTATTCACCCACTGTTGTGGGGTATAAGGCCACTGCTTTACCTCCGCTAGGTGTTATGCAAGGTACTCATTTTACCTCTCATTGAATGAACATATGAATTGAATGGCATCTGATGCCCATACAAGGATTTGAACCCTGGCACTGACTGATTGGCAGGTTTGTAGCCAGCAACACTAACAACTCAAACACTGGAGCATTTATTTAATGACCAGATAAAAGCAACAATGAGTCCAGATGAGGTGTAGAATTCATGCTTTATAATGTGCTTTCGTCTCCCAGACACAATGAATTCTTTAAATAGCCCCAGCCAAGTATGGCAGCTTGTACATTACTCCTCCAATACTTAACCTGTGCTTATGTTCAGGTGGGGGCACTCACCTTCCACTCACTCAGTGTAGTGCTGCTTTGGGTGTCTTCCCTTATGTCTCTTCCTTCCTTTTCTGTCTTTCTTTCCTTCATTCTTTCTTCTTCCTTCTGCTTATGGGTGACTTTACACTCCCTCTTCTGTCTGACTTTCCTTTACTTTTTCCTCTTCCTTCTGCATATGGGTGACTCCACACTGAGTGACAAGCCAAATGGTTTCCTGTACACCAGGAAAAGATTTACTATGCTGGGTGGTAACCGTTAACCAAATTATGGCACCTGGTGGTTTAGTGGGTAATTAAGGTGCTCCAATTGGATTGAGCATGTGTAGGTTTATATCCAGGGTTTATTGCTCAGGTAATGCCACTCAGGGATGAGTGAAGCTGGTCACTTTCATCTGAAATGTCAGGACCAGCTTGCCTAGCCCCGGGCTCCTATGCTTCTCGTGGGGCAACACAGGATTAGATGATGATGATGGTTGTGATGATCAGGGTAATAGCAAGTGACATTCATTAGCTTATGAGTGACCTCTTCATTCTGAATACCTACTTTATACTCTATTTTGGCTCATAGCAGATTAATTTTTACAGCCTTGGTGAGAGCCTTTGGGGTGAAGGGGGTTCAGTATACAGTAAGCTGTTTAACAGCTCCTGTACATGGTGTTTTAGTATGTACTAAGGGAATGCAAAGAAGCATCTAATATCAGTGTTACATTTGTCAAACACTGCTTTCTAGTTCAACCTTGTATACTGATACATAATTAAGATCAACCTTGTATACTGATACACAATTAAGGAATAATTGGCCTTTAAGAATACGAAATAAGTTTGATGTTTGACTTTCCCAGTGAGAAGTTTGTCATATTGAGTCAGGTTTTGTTGTCCCTCAGTTGATGCAGTGAGTGAATCAGTGATTGAAGATGCCTCAAGTCAGGAACATGAAGCTGGAGCTAGATGTATATAGTATACAGAATTTATTTCCTTTTATTTTCTGTTGCACTCTTTTTGGTCATTTCCATCGCAGTTCTAGCTACTATATGTGTTGTTATACAGTCGTTAAGTTCTTAATGTTCTGTTTAGTTTCCATGTTGTGATAAACTGTGTGATCCATATTAGTGATGTTTCATTGCATTTTATACAACTGACCTGAATTATCGAGAGATGAAGTTGCACTTACACTGAAGTTTGATTGCTAATAATAATATTGTAATAAATATTGTACCAGCTTATGAATATCCAGTGAGTCCCCCCCCCCTCCTTCCCTCACTGTTTGTCTGTATATAATGTACCCACTTGTCATAAACTGGAATATATTTTGTTTGGTTTTGTAGTGCCTTTTTACTTTTCTGTAGTAAGCCAACAGTTATTGTAATTACCTTTCATTAAGAAGGGAAATGTCCAATTTGTCTAAATTATTGTTTGTCCAATCACTCAGTGATCATTATTAAAAGTGTCTAAAATTTCGGGTTCAAATGCAATGCAGTACAGTAAAAAAATATTGGTTAAAAATGCAGTACAATACAGTACACAGTTGTGAGGTGTAGTTTTGGGCAAAGCATTTGCTGCATGATTAATGATGTAAGTACTGTTATGTACAGTGGCTAGTGTATGTATTTTGTATTGTAGTGTATGTGTGTGTGGGTAGCTTGTAATTGTGGTGAGGTCCTGCTACAGGTACCACCACAGTGATCCCTGCTGGCCGCATCACTCCTACCAACTCGCCCTTGCGTCAATCAGGCCGTCGCACTCCCCCCTTTACAACCCCACAGCTGTTCTCTGCCCCACCTGTGCTGCCCCCTATCCTTGGCTCCCCCACAAAGCTAGGGCAGGGGCAAGATAACCCAGCTGGTGATATCTGCGGCAACACCACCAACATGCCCCTCACAGCACCTCATCGCGCCATCACCTTACCTGAGATGACCTCAGTGTCACGTGACCTCTTTTCTGGTCAGTAAGGCTTGGTGTGTGACTCACCAGTGCACCTGCGACCTTCATCGTACTTTCTTTCACTATCATTTGACATGTAGTTGATTTGTATAGAATTATTCCCACTGCTTAATGTTTTTAAGTTTGTCTTCATGATGGAAGATATTGTGGTGTTCAGTGAGATTATATGGTGTAGGTGAAGACAGCTTTTCAGTTCCTTATTGATATATTAAGGTGACTGATTTTGAGTAATGATTATTATGTATCTCTGCGTATTTGCAGGTGGTGGTCAAGACATGAGTGTGGAGAGCAGTGGGTTGCAGCGATCCAGAACTGAGTCTCACTTGCTGGAGTGGCAGGCAAGGGCAGCTAGCCCACCCTACTCTGGCCGGCAGCTGGTGCAGTGTGGCCAGTCTGCTCCCTCCTTTCTCTATCAAACTGGCCAGACTGACACTCAGCATGCTCTTGCCTTCTATGCCCCACCTCTCCACCAGGAGACTCTGATGGAGGTATCTAACAAATCCTTATTCCATGACATTAACTGCATGCAGATGTCCTGCACATGTTATATCCCATGTTGCTCACTGCACTGAAATAATCGCAGTGAAAGTAGAACCACATTTTACAGAGCTCTCCATATTTTTATTGTTGTATTTGTAAGTGGTTGGTAGGGGCACTCACCATCCACTCACTCGATGTAGTGCTGCTCTTGGGTGCCTACCCTTTCCTCTCTTCCTTCTTTCCATCCTTCCTCTGTCTTTCTTTCCCTCATTCTTTCCCCTTTCTTCTGTCTGCAGGTGACTCTACACTGAGTGACAAACTAAATGGTTTCCTGTACACCAGGAAACCGTTTACCATGCTGGGTGGTAACCACATAACCAGATTATGTCGCCTGGTGGTTTAGTGGGCAATTAAAGCACTGCAGTCAGATTGAGCTTGTGCAGGTTTATAACCAGGGGGTGTTTTGGGTTTATTGCTTATGTAATGCCACTCATGGATGAATGAGGATGGTCACTCTCATCTGAAATGTCAGGACCAACTTGCCTAGTCCCGGGCTTCTACACTCCTCATAGGGCAACACTGGATTAGATGTTGAAATATTTTTAAGTTCACAACACCTTGTAGATTAAAAATATCTGTCTATCTATCTCCAGTATAGCCAGACACTTCATTCCAGCAAGGGGTGGCCACAAACAAATTGCCTCCATGTCACCCTGTCCCCTGCTATTTCGCTGCCCTCCCCCCAGCTCACCCCCCCTCTCTCTCTCTCATGTACTTCTCCACTTAATCCCTCCATCTCATCCTCAGTCTCCCCTTCCCTCTCCCTCCCTCCACCTCACTCACATACCCCCCCTGGGGGTAGGGGGTTTTTCAAGAATTCTCCCCCAGTATCCCTGCTTGTCGTAAGAGGCGACTAAAATGGTTGGTGGTGGGTTAGTGCCCCACCCCTTAAAAACAACTAACTGGTAGGAGGAGGCTGTAGCACGGGCCGAACAGGGTAGTACTCCCGAGGGGAATGGAATGCTGGTGATAGGGAGAGCTGGAGCTCCGTTCACTAGCTACCTAATCATCCTCCTTTGCTGACCTTTTCAGTGTGACAGTAACATGGAGAGTAGACCAGCATACTCTCCCAAACATTTCCTCTAACTATCATATGCACTACACCACATGCACTTTACATATCACACAACGTATCCCACTACGTTACAGGGGTTGACGCCAGCAAGGGCATGCGGCCAGAAAACTTTGCCCCCGCTACCTAGTGGCGGACTTTCGGGGGGAGGCTTGACAGGGGTTCCGCTGGCATAGATCACGGGTCCGGGGCGAGATGGGGCTCGAACCTGTGCTAGAGGGTACAGGGCATTGCGGTTCCCAGGCTGCCGCTTCCGCTCAATAGAGAAGGGCCCGAACCTGGGAGTAGCGCCCCAGGAGGCTGCCCTATCAGTGGGTGTATAATGGTGGGGCAGTTGCAGTGCCAAGGCACGCTTGGAGGGTGTCCCTGCAGGTGTCCTGGCAGGGTGCCCCGAGGCCACTGCCACAGCCACTAGTAAGCTGGTGGGCTAGGGGTCCCAGATCTATTGCCTGGACCTAGGACTGTGCAATGGGCTGGGCCTTTGGAATGTTTACCCCCCTTTATCTTACCAACTATGACCAAGTACAAATATATGCATCAAAGCAAGCCTGAGGACAGCAAATCACCCAGGGGGTTTAGGATGGGTTCGTGGAATGTGGGAAGTTTGAGGGGAAGAGCGAGGGAAGTTGTTGAGGCATTTAGTAGGAGGTGGGTGGATGTGGCTTGTTTGCAGGAAATCCGGTACAGGGGTGGATCAGCCAGAAAGATTCCTGGGAAGGATTGCTACTATAAGCTGTTTTGGCAGGGGGGAACTGACGGATATGGGGGTGTGGGTGTGTTGGTTGCGGAGAAATGGGTGGAGTATGTTATGAATGTCATGAGAGTAAGTGATAGGATAATAGCAGTGAAAATTTTGATCGGACGGGTGATGGTTTCAGTTATATCATCAGCATATGCTCCACAGGTAGGATTGGATGACGCAGAGAAGGATAGATTTTGGGATGATTTAATACGTGTAGTAAGTGGTATGGGTGATAATGAGGTAGTGGTTCTGGGAGGGGATTTAAATGGTCATGTTGGTGAAGCAGCTCAAGGTTATGAAGGAGTCCATGGAGGATGTGCATATGGTGTGAGGAATGCGGAAGGGGAAAGAATACTCAAGTTTGGGGAGGCTATGGACATGATTGTGTGCAACACACATTTTAGAAAAAGAGTGAGTAGATTGATTACGTACGAGTCCGGGGGAAATAGTAGTCAGATAGATTATTTTCTGGTCAGGAGGGTTGATAGGAGATTAGTGAGGGATGTTAAAGTTGTAGGAAGCGAGGAGTGTGTGCAGCAGCACAAACTGTTGGTTTGTGACATGGTGCTTAAGGAACGAATGATGAGAAGGACATATGTACCTAGGAGGAAAATATGGAAGCTGGGAAACCAATCAGTAAGGGGTGCCTTTTATAGTGAGATGAGGAGAGTGGTGGCTGAACAGGAAGCCGTAGATAGAGACGTTAATGAACAGTATAGAGCCCTTAAGAACAACCTCTTGAGAGTTACCGATGCAATATGCGGTTGGACAAGAGGCCCACCAAGACATAAAGTAACTTGGTGGTGGGATGAGGGTGTAGAAGCTGCAGTTAAGGAGAAAAGAAGGCTTTTTCGGAAATGGAAGAAGGGTGGTAACAGGGAGGAGTACTTGGCTGCCAAGCGCAGGGCTAGAAGAGAGGTATACAGGGCGAAGTCTGAGTCACAGAGACTTTTACTCGATAATCTAAATCATGAAGGAAGGAAAAATATGGTTTTTAGGGTGGCAAATCAGGTGAAGAGAGATAATCGGGACATTGTAGGCGAGCAGTGTGTGAAGAATGATGAAGGAAGGGTAGTGGTAAACAGTGAGGATATTAAAGATGCATGGAGAGAGCATTATAGCCGGTTGTTGAATGAGGAGTTTGATTGGGATAGGGAAGGTTTAGAGCCAGCTGAGCCAGTGTTTGGGCCTTGGCCTTTGATTGATGCTGCTACTGTGAGTGAGGCAATAGGCAGGATGCGGGTGGGGAAGGCAGCAGGTGTGTCTGGGTTGACTGCTGAAATGTTGAAGGCCTCAGGAGATATTGGGGTGAGGTTAGTCACTGACCTGATAAATATGATTATATATGAGTGTGTGGTCCCAGATGATTGGCTGAAGAGTGTAATTGTAAATGTGTACAAAGGGAAAGGTGATGCCCTGGAAAGGGGAAATTACAGAGGTATAAAGCTTTTAGATCAGATAATGAAAGTTATGGAGAAAGTTCTAGAAGGTATGATTAGAGAACGAGTGACTATCAATGAGATGCAGTTTGGGTTTATGCCAGGCAGGGGGACCACTGATGCCATATTCATTGTTCGACAGCTCCAGGAAAAATATATTGGCAAGAAAAGGGAATTGTATTTTGTTTTTGTTGATTTGGAAAAGGCCTTTGACAGAGTCCCTAGAGAGGTGGTGAAGTGGGCAATGAGAAAGCTAGGGTTGGAAGAGTGGCTGGTTAGGGTGGTTATGGCCATGTACGTGGGTGCTCACACTCAGGTAAGGGTGAATGGAGCTTTGAGTGATGAGTTTCCCGTGAATGTTGGTGTGCATCAGGGGTCAGTTTTGAGTCCCTTGTTGTTTATCATGGTGCTTGAAGCCTTCTCACGTGACTTCAGAGATGGACTCCCATGGGAGATGTTGTATGCTGATGATTTGGTGTTGATTGCTGAGAATGAAGGGAGGCTGAGGAAAGATTTAAGAAGTGGAGAGATGGCATGGGGTACAAGGGCTGAAGGGTAAATGCAGATAAAACAAGAGTGATGATATCTAGGGTTGGTGGCGGTACAATCAGAGGAGAGGGAGAGTGGCCATGTGCAGTTTGCCACATGGGTGTGGGAAGTAATTCCATCTTGTGCAGTGTTTGTGATACATGGGTGCACAAGAGATGTAGTGGTATTAGAGGTAGACTGCGAGATAATGCTGATTTCATGTGTGCGGTGTGTCGGGGAGAGCAGGTGGAGATTGTTAGGCATGAGAGGGTTGAACTTGCAGGTGAGTCTCTTGAGTGTGTGGAGGAGTTTTGTTATCTGGGAGACATGTTATGTGCCGGAGGTGGGGCTGGAGTTAGCTCGGTTGCTAGAGTGAGAAGTGGTTGGAAGAAGTTCAGGGAGCTGTTGCCTCTCCTGACATTGAGAGGACTCTCCTTACGTGCTAAGGGGTCTTTGTATGCAGCATGTGTTAGGAGTGTGATGCTGTATGGTAGTGAGACCTGGGCAGTAAAGGAAGAGGATATTCGCAGGTTTAAACGTACAGAAATGACAATGATTAGGTGGATGTGCAGTGCGTCCCTGCGTGCAAGGCCTGGGGGGGCTGGGTTTACGATAGAAGAGTTGAGAGGTAGGATGGGACTGGAGTGTATTGGTGTTGTGATGAGGAGAGGTAGGCTGAGGTGGTTTGGACATGTGGAGAGGATGGGGGATGATAATTGGGTACAGAGGGTGAGAAGTGTTAATATTGGGGGAGGGGTTGGGAGGGGTAGACCGAGAAAGACGTGAGATGAGGTCATTAAATGTGACTTAAAGGTTAAAGGACTGAATAGGGAGGCTGCCAGAGATCGAGCAGCGTGGAGAGCCACCATTAGGTGACCAAGGCCGACACATGCAAGCATGTTGGAGCCATCAAAAACGAAAAAACGAAAAACAGATAGTGAAGAAGGCTTGTGAGAAGGACTTTAAGGTGTTTATGACATTCATGGATCTGGAAAAAGGATACGACAAAGTACACAGAGAAGGATTGTGGAAGGTTTTGCACATGTATGGTGTAGATGGTAAGCTGCTAAATGCCGTCAAGAGTTTTTATGATAGTAGTGAAGCATGTGTAAGGGTAAATGGGCATCTAAGTGAATAGTTCACGATTATTGTGGGTGTGTGACAAGGTTGTGTGATGTCCCCATGGTTGTTCAGTATACAGTATATATATATATATGGATGGGGTGATCAGAGAAGTACAAACACGAGTAATGGAGAGAGGGATGGTGTTGGTAATGAATGGTGATGAATGGAATGTCTCAAATTTGTTGAATACTGATGATGCAGTCTACTTGCAAATACTGAATAAGAACTTGGTAGACTTGTACACAGTTTTGCTGATGTCTGTGAGCATCATGCCTTGAGAGTAAATGTAGAAAAAAGTAAAGTGATGGTAATTGGGAAAGAAGGTGACTCCCAGTGCTATGCTACAGTGAATGGAGAGAGACTGGAATTGGTGAGAGAGTTCAGATACCTGGGTACAGTGATAGAAAAGAGAGGAAAATGTGCAAAAGAAGTGGAAAGTAGAGTGACAAGGAAATAAAGTAGCTGGTGCTATGAAGACCTTGTTAAGAAACAGATGCTTGAGTGTTGCAGCTGCAAGAGTAGAGGTTTTGGTATGTAGGAGGACTGCTGGGCCTTGATAGCAGGCTGTGAAGCCTATGCCCAGAGTCGGACACATAAAAAAAAAAAAAAGAGAGAGGCTTACATGAAGGAGTGTTAGTGCCAACTTTAACATATGGATGTGAGACTACGGTGTGGCATGAAAATGAAAAGTCAAGAGTGAGAGCAGTGGAGATGGGACTGATGAGGAATGAATGTGGAGTACAGAGAGTGGATAGGATATGAAATAATGTGATTTGTGAAAGATGTGGAGTGAGGAAGTCTGTGGACACCAGAATCGAAGAGAGTGTAATGAGATGGTACGGTCATGTGGAGAGAGTGGATTACAATAGAGTAGTGAAAAAGGTGTGTTCCATCCATCATCCAATCCTATGTTGCCCCATGAGGAACATAGGAGCCCGGGGCTAGGCAGATGAGAGTGACCAGCCTTACTCATCCCAAAGTGGCATTACATGAGCAATAAACCCCAACCATCCCTTGGATATAAACCTACACTGGCTCAATCCGACTGGAGTGCCTTAATTACCTACTAAACCACCAGGCATCATAATTTGGTTGCATGGTTACCACCCAGTGCAGTAAATGGTTTTCTGGTGTACAGAGAACCATTTGGCTTGCCAATCAGTGTGAAGTTACCCATAGACAGAGGGAAAGTGAAAGAATGAAAGAAAGAGAGAAGCGGGAGTGTAAAGTCACCCGCAGGAGTAGGAAGAGGAAAGAATGAAGGAAAGAAAGACAGAGGAGGAAGGAAGGAAGAGAGAAAAGGGCAGACACCCAAAGCAGCACTACATTGAGTGAGTGGATGGTGAGTGCCCCCTTAAAGGAAGGATGAGGTGAGGTAGGCCAAGGAGAAGGTGGAAGGATATTGTGGATGAATGTGTGAGGAAGAGAGGCATGGAAGTCGGTGAGGCTAGGGGACTGACAAAAGATCGAGCTGGCTGGATGAAGTGTTGTGAGAAGAAGTGCACGATTAGGGATTTGGCATCCCTTTTTAATGTGACAGTGTCTGGATTGACTCTATCATATACGTTTATGTGAAGCTACAGAATGTGGTGAATGTTTTTGGCATATGAGGATTTCGGGGGCTTGAATGATGAGAGAATGGAAGTGTGGCCCATTGGTTTGGGCAAACTTGGGCTGTCTGGACGTTGCAACTCCTCACCCTGCCCTAGCTAGTGTGGGAAAGGAGGTCTGGATGATGATGATGATGATATCTATCTGCCTGTCTGTCTGTCTATCTATCTGTCTATCTATGTATATATATTATTTCGTTTTGTTTTGTTTTTGAAGGCTCCAACATGCTTGTATGTGTCAGCCTTGGTCACCTAATGGCGGCTCTCCATGCTGCTCGATCCCTGGCAGCCTCCCTGTTCAGTCCCTTAACCCTTAAGTCACACTTAATGACCTCGTCCCATGTCTTTCTCAGTCTACCTCTCCCAACTCCTCCCCCAATATTAACACTTCTCACCCTCTGTACCCAGTTATCATCCCCCATCCTCTCCACATGTCCAAACCACCTCAGCCTACCTCTCCTCATCACAACACCAATACACTCCAGTCCCATCCTACCTCTCAACTCTTCCATCGTAAACCCAGCCCCCCCAGGCCTTGCACGCAGGGATGCACTGCACATCCACCTAATCATTGTCATTTCTGTACGTTTAAACCTGCGATTATCCTCTTCCTTTACTGCCCAGGTCTCACTACCATACAGCATCACACTCCTAACACATGCTGCATACAAAGACCCCTTAGCATGTAAGGAGAGTCCTCACAATGTCAGGAGAGGCAACAGCTCCCTGAACTTCTTCCAACCACTTCTCACCTTAGCAACCGAGCTGACTGCAGCCCCACCTCCGGCACATAACATGTCTCCCAAATAACAAAACTCCTCCACACACTCAGAGACAAGTTCAAACCTCTCACGCCTAACAATCTCCACCTGCTCTCCCCAACACGCCGCACACATGAAATCAGCATCATCTCGCAGTCTACCTCTAA
>JAGKTI010005346.1:34938-45538 GCA_018397915.1 Birgus latro | reverse complement strand
GAAGCACCGAATCCTGAACAAAATAAATCACACGCCATTGGACTGAAGGCGTTAAGATCCATGCTAAACGCGAACCCTGGACTGAGAGGTAGAGGAGGGCTTTTAAAATAATGCCTATCAATTTTCCAGTCACAGTTTTCCCCTAGAATACCACACCCAACAATCTGATATTCCATCCAGGTTCCGAATTATTATGGGCCGGGACATACGGGAAGCAAACTTTATCCCACAGTCTGACCGGCCTGAAAATCGACCTCGAGTTTGTCTAGATGTGGGTTGGATGTGCTAACCATTACACCACCGGCGACTCCAATTTACCCCTTCAATCAAGGGGTGCATTTTAAAATAATTCTCTCTCTCTCTCTATTTGTCTATCTATCTATCTATCTATCTGTCTATCTATCTATCTATTTTAACGACAGGTTTTTCGACATGGAAGGGTTAGATATGGCATTAAAGGAGAGATACAGACAGACAGACAGAGACCTAAGTTGATAATTTTGTGACAGCAGCAATAAATAAATGAATAAACATAGATTTACATATAAATAAATAAATAAATAAAAGGATAAATTACCCGGGTTCCAAGGGGTTCAAGTGATAATGAAGCAGTAGAGGTGGTTCGAGACGCGGTTCAATGAGGGGGTCGAAGCAGGTGGCGAGGTGAAGTGTGGAGGACGGGTGTTCTCTCTCACTGGCCTCTCTACTACCCTACCATCCACTTCGCTCTCCTCCGCTCCTTCCACTGTATTGGTTTGTGTATCTTGGTTTGTTTTTTCGTTGATGTTAGGATATTAGTTCTGCGGGAGTTTAATTTTTTGTTCCATTTTAGTTCTCCGAAATTAGGTTTAATGTATTTTACTCTTAAAACTTTTATTCGACTTCGAGTTTTAGGCATGCTGGGATGTTTTTCGTTAGTTTTCTGTATATAAGTTTAAAATTTATTTTTGTGTGGAGAACTTGTGGCTTTAAAATTTACAGGTCTCTAAAATGAAGAAAACGAAATATATGTTCGTAGGCGTTTCATCTTCGCAGACGGTAATTAAAACATTTTCGGTATTTTCAGAGTGGTTTCTCCTGGGCCTTCCGGTACAACATGGCAGTCTTCGGGGCTGTCCTGTTGTGGTTGTACCTGAACACGCTGGTACAAGGTAGGGTTTGAAACGATAGGTTCAGAATATACCCCCTTAAATAAAACTTTGAAGCTTTCTTTTTTGATGTCTTACTGAAGGGCTGTAAGATTGTATTTATCGCCGAGGTCTGGAAGTGTATCTTAAAGTTTAAAAAAAATCCCTGGACTGAATGCACAGGTGTTGAAACAAAACCAGAAAAGTTATTCAGAAAACCATTTCTTGTTGTGGTTTTCAATTTACTATTTTCCCAGTCATTTCTAGTCACCCCAAACTACTCCCTTCCTCTTCCCACCCCACCCCCCAAAAATAAAGTTAACTAAAGATTTCCTAATTTAAGAACTTTGGGGATAGTAAAAGCAAAAGAGGTCACTCTCCCGACTATTCTACTCCCTCAGCTGAGAAAAAAGTGGTTGAACTCCACCCAGCATACTATCATCCCCGTCACCTCCAGTCACGACCATTTGACATTCCTGATATCAGACTTATTCGGTTTACTTTGAATGTGGTTGGGTTAAGTTTTATCACTTCACAATAAACTCTAATTTATATTATAATACTTCATATAACGTCTACTTTACCGAAAACTGCTACCTCTCAATATTTAATGAATACTCTTATGACTTTAGTTATGAGGCTAATTACGAGAGTGCGCTGGATAGGATGCAGAGCAGTATCAATATTCTGCCATAGAACTGTTAAGCTGCAAAAGACATATGGGCCAGGTTAAGGTAAACACTAGAGTAACTAAAATATTACGGCTTCGATCCAGTGACGTTTCTTATTCAGGCCATCTTAAAACTTTCTGCTTTAAGTTCTTAAACTGTATGGGAACAATATGACCTCCATTTAATCTTTCACCATTTTATTGACGGTTAACTTTCCCTAGAACCGCCAATTAATCTTCATTGCTCAGGTGTAGCAATATATTTGATGAAAGTCACTGAACTGTGTGAAAGTAAGCTTTAAAAAAAAAGACTGAGCAAAGTTAGAGTGCAGAACGTTATTGAAAGTTGCTTGGTGGTTTGAAGTTGTCTTTAAACAGATGTTCTCCTCCCACCCCTTCCAAGCCCTCGCCACCATCGACAATTGTGGTGTGCACCTCCATCCCTTAAGCTCATTATCTTTAAACACTCTTGACCATATACTCGTAAACTGCTAAACCTTGTTCACTGATAAACTGGCCTAAGTGCCATCTTTACCTCTTGCTGTGACAAAATTTACACAAGCATAGGCAGAAGTGACGAAAGTCTTACTTCTATTCTCTGCAGCCGAAATTCAGGAAATGGGCTGCAGAAAGTATTAAATTTAAAGTTTATCATTTTGGGTTACTGTAACTTTCCTAATGAGAGGGTTTAGACAGTCTCCCATGAAAATTAAGTGGAAATGAACTGAACTGTTTCGAAGGATTAGATTTTTCATGCGTTCACCAAATCATAGGCATGGTAGTTTCTTGGCCTGTCAGCATCACCTTCAGTACAGTGATTCTTAAGCATGGTAGAATTTATTTGCCTCTGTCAGCATAAACACTTTCAGCAAAGTGACTTTAGTCTTGCTCATCAAATATTCAATTATAACTTCTGTATCAGTAAAAGGACTAAACTCCTGAACTTCAGGAAAAAAGAATCCTTCAGCTGAGTAAGTTTGGAAATAGAATAATTAATAGGTCTGAAGGGAAAATTTCGGCTATTGACTCTAAGCTGGATCAAGTCTGGCGTTAGTTCTGTCCTGGTTTAAATTTCAGTGGGCTTAAATTTCGGTCTAATTACTATCACCAGATGAATTTATGCAGCTTTGGGATTAATGCAGTAAATCCCAAAGTTCTCTCCAAAACTGAATCGGACTACATTTAATCATAATGGCTTAAATTTCTCCCAGCCACCCCCATCCCCACTACCATCGACCGAGACTGTGATGGCGCCAACGAGTGCTGTCTCTACCCCTTCCTCTCCCCGACTTTCAACGATTGCTGTCTTCGCCACGGGTGTTGCCCTCGGAACTGCACTGATGTTATAAAGGAATCGGGTAAACTGAAAGCTGCATTCTCTTAGGCTTTAACCTTTGAAAATTCTCATTCTTTAGGTTTTATTTTGCACCTTAACTGGATTACTTTAATGGTTTGTAGAGCCATTAATAACCCAAATTGGTTTAGTAGTAGTCAATTTAGCTTAAGGTCCTCAAGACTGATTTATAGTAAATATTTAATGCATCAACAAGTCTTTACATGTTTTAATTCGATGTCTTGCTAAAAATTTCTGCATTAGTGAGTGCAAAATGAAGTTCTTAAAATTCCATACTTCAATTAGGCAACTTCAGTATTTTAAAGTAAGCATTATTAACACGCAAAAACCTATCGCAACAGGGTGCTCTTACAACGGTGTGCAATGGCCCCATGGCAGTGTGTTGGATATACTGCCTGAGTGTTGCGTGAAGCTGGTGTGTGGTGTGATGCTGTCCAAAACACCACCCTTAATTAAAGACACCGTCGTTAAAGTACACACAGAAACACCAGGTACTCCTATTGCCTTAAGTATACTATCCTTATCACCACAATAATGCAATCACACTATCACATTTCATCACACGTTGCTAAACACCTTCATACACCTGGCAACAACCAGGTGCTCTTAAGTATGCTATCCTTATCACCACACTTCATCAGTCTTCACCCACCACACTTCATCACACTACCTATGCTCACCATCCACACGTACACTTTAACACCAGGTACTCCTATAGCCCTAGTGTATATCCACTCAAAACCAGGCCTTAGATCACTGTTAATAAGTCCACTTGGATGCCACATCTGCTGTACACTTCATATGTATATGAAACTGACAATCCCACTTCTATGGTGAATTGTAAAGATATCAATAAAACGAATCGTGAACTATGGACAGTATCATGTCAATGAGCTAAAGAGTAAGCGGAAATGACTTTACGATGGACGAACTGTGCTTAAGTCAGATTCGCCTGTCCTACCTCTTAAATCCATTATGAACTGTGGTTGGCGTTGTTAGATGGCAATAACTATACTTGCTCCGCGCTAACTTAATCTCGAGTTTCCGTTCTCGAGCATTCCTCTCCTACCTTAGTGGCAGGAACAGAAAATACTACAGCTATACATCCCATAACATTTGTTCTTGACTAGCACTGTTCATATGTTACTCTGTTGCAACTTGAATGAAGGACTGGAATTTTAGGTTAAAGTAAAAAAAATTTGACATAACTTGTTTAATCTTCCCCAGGTCAAGACTGCGATGCTCCTCAAACTGGCTTCTGCGTGGATGATAAAGGAATCGTCCGCAGCGAGGGATCAACGTGGCGTGATAACGTGTGCCGCGAGTGTACGTGTGAAGGCGGAGTGGTCACGTGCATGTACCTGCATGTCCGTTGTTTACCCGCCCCACACCCACACTGCATAAAGCTGCCTGGTGAATGCTGTCCGGCATGGGACTGCAGTAACTCGACCAGGTAACTAGTGCCTCGGGAACGCTGGTTTCCTTATTAATAAATTTGATTTTAAACAAGGCCAGCAACATAACTCGCCAATATCTGTTGGGTGTATGGCCTTAATTACATACACAACTACGGTGAACATAGTCGGCTGATCAGTCTTAGTGAAACTCTTAAAAAAAATCGGAATATTTTTACTAAACATTAAGGCTTTAAATATTACTGGCCATAATTATACAGGGTGTGTGTAGACAAGGAGGGAAACAAACGCGACCTGGGTGAGAGCTGGCGTGACCCTGCCGACCCCTGCCTGTTCTGGGTGTGCACGAAACACGGACCAATCTCTCAGCCCCGTGGCGGTTGTCCTCCCCTCCCACCTCAGCCACACTGCAGCTGCAAGAAAGTCCTTGTCGACTGTTGTCCAGTCTGGAATTGCTCGTTAGTATGCCTATAATAGTTTCGGGAAATGTACTTGCAAAATAACGTTTGGATTAAATCTAGGTAAAGTCAGACTTGAGTGGTGTTAATGAGTCTAATTGCAACCCAAGCAGGGGTTAAAAAAAAAAACATACAATGACCACTATTGGGTGCTGGTATGTCCTTCGTGGGTTAGGGTTTCACACCTTAAGACAATTCTCTTCACTGTCAAAATCTCCTTGGTAGGAACTTCAGTGTACTTCATTTCCCAGAAAAGGGTGTGTGGATGAAAGTGGCAATCATCGTGCTGTGGGTGAGGTGTGGCCAGACCCTGCAGATCACTGCTACAAATTTACCTGCTTTCTGACCGGCATAGAAAGGTCCCGCGTCCACTGCCCGCACCTGTCACCGCCACCACACATCCATTGCAACATCGAGCAGGATGACTGCTGCTTCGTCTGGGCCTGCACGTGAGTAATGCAATAAGTGGTTAATAAATTAGCTGAAATTCACTTTGGAATAGGATTTTGACTCCTCCTTTCTCCACAGCGGGTGTGTGGACGACGCTGGTATTCACCACAAGGAGGGAGACACCTGGACGGACGGGTGCACATTCCACACGTGCACCTCGAGTGGCATAATCGGCACCAACGTGATTTGTCCGCCACTCCCGCCACGGCCGCACACCAGCTGTACCAAAGACATAGTAGACTGTTGTCCACAGTGGAAATGCCAGTAAGCCATTTTTACTAATAGAATTACTATCAAAATCTTGGCTCTAGACATGTACTGCCCTACACAGGCTTCGGTAAGAGTATGCTAGGCCTCGGCACCACTCCTCCAGTTAAACTTAAGGCTGTCTACCAATTTAGTTGGAACACTCGTTCTGGCGTGTTAATTAAAAATAGTGTGGGAACAAGGTGGCAATCATACACGGAACTTTAGAACGGCCGTCATACAAACTTGTACACATACAAACGAGTTCCCATGTAGCCCGGCGAAGACACTCTGGAAATACTTAACCGCAGGTGAAACCACTTTTAGGTGGTAATACTCATTTGGAGACGGTGAAGTAGGCGAGGATTTTTCATATTAAATACTTAACTATTATGGCTCTAACGAAAATTAGAGGCAGAAGCTTCACATCTCTATTAAAGGACTAGATTGCAAAGTTAAATGTTAATTCCAATATGGAGCTTTCATTTGTTGCAAAGCCTCGATTCAAAAATCTAAATCTTCAGTCATTGTAATCCATCCGTGACGTTTTGTAAAAACTTAATTTCTCTTTGAAACAGACTTACACCCAGTGGATGTGTGGACAGGTCTGATCGACCTCGTGAGCTGGGAGAGGTGTGGCCAGACCCTACCGACCCTTGCATGAAATCCACCTGCACCCAGACCGGCATAGTTAAGTCCCGCGTCCACTGCCCGCCCCTGCCCCCGCCACCACAAGAACACTGCAGGATCGAGGAGAGGGACTGCTGCTACGTCTGGGTCTGCGTGTGAGTATGAAATCTATCTATTGCCAGACACCATAATCCCATAAGGGGTGGCCATTTGACTTTGAGTTATTTATATTACAGGGAGGGGCACTAACCTTCACCAACCCACTTGCTGACACTTAGGAAGCACGTATGGTTTGGTTATATGGTTACCACCCAGCATTGTAAATGGTTTCCTGGCTTACAGGAAACCATTTGGCTTGTCACTCAATGTAAAGCCACCTGTAAAGGAAAGAAAAGCAATTAAGAAGTGACAGGAAAGATGGGAGAAATAGGAAGACAGGAGGGAAAAAGAAAGGCTAAGGAAGAAGTAGGCAGCACTACATCAAGTGAGTGGATGATGGTCGCCACCACCTACCACTAGTATGAAATCAAAAAATCTAATTGAGTAAACAAAAATATTCAGTATTGCAAGTTGTCATAATGATTTTTCCAGTGGCTGCGTGGACGATGCTGGGGTTCAACGTGAGACTGGAGAGACCTGGATAGACACAAACCAGTGTTCCGTCTTTACGTGCACCTCCAGCGGCATAATCACCCGCAACATAACTTGCCAGCCACTCCCGCCGAGGCCGCACGCCGGCTGCTCCAGCGTCACCGTAAACTGTTGCCCAGAGTGGAGCTGCTTGTAAGAAATTTTCACTTTTGGGGAGGGTGGAAACTTGCTGTAGCTTACTCAATGTTTTAAGCGTATTCTTGTATAGAAGTTTTCTACCGTGAGAAGTTGGCAGACAATACTCTCCCAATGCTGTACCATTCCTGGTTCTCGATTTCTTTCCAGACGACAGTGTGTAATTCTAGGCCTTTGACGTGAGCTTCATATTGCTATCGTACAAGTCTGGTTTCCATTGCAAGCATGTAGAAATGCCGGTAACATTTTCATGGCTGCTTCTATATTGTCTCGAAAGGACTTGATGAAATAGTTCAAATTATTCGCAACCGAATATTCAGAATAAAGTATCTCCTTATTTAAGATGCAAGTAATTAAAAGACCAAGAAGTTCTGAGCTGTTTAGACGCGAATACATTAACTAAGAAGCAACCACTGCAAAAAAAAAAGCCTGACAATTGCAGTCTCAAACATAACTGGTCATAGAAGCCTTAGTGTGTTGGTTTGATATAGATATTGATACTCGATATAGTATTGTGTAAAACTTTGGAACTATATTACACATGAAACAACAATGCTAACTCGTGCAGAGGAGTTATTAAAGACGCCAACATATTGAATGTGTCCACTATAACATAATGGGACAATCTATGTAAAGTCTCAAATTAAAGACTTGAAATATATGTACTCTCAAAATTTCATAATCCAATTGCTTAGTCGGCAACGTACGGGGTCCGGAGCTAAACTATATTCGTTACCTTGGCCAGAGCACGACCAATCAATGTTTAGTAGTGACACTTAGGCGAGTGATAAGCCCCTGGCATGTAAACACTTACGAGCTCTATCAGGTGAGTGCTTTAACTCGCTAGACAACCAGGCGTCAGTTGGTTACCACTTGATGTAATCCATGGCTTCCTGGGTTACAAGAAACCATTCTGCATGTTACTGGGTGCAGTGTAATGAAAAGTTACTGAAGAGTTGGTGCCCCTCCCCCTCCACAAAGTAATGGTGAACTGGCTCGACCAGGTAAGCTTAGGAATGGTTTAAAAACGGACAGCTACTGCATGTTCTAATTTAAATTTTAATGATTTTCGGAGTTGCAAGATTTATCCAATCGACGTCGGAGGATTGGTGCTGAACTTTCAGACTCCATATGGAACCTGTAAAACCTCTTGATTCCTACTGAAGGACAGTAAAACATGCTTGTGGCAAAGTTACTTTCACGCTGTAATTGTCTATACTTTTACTATAGTGGATGAGTGGAGTCTGGCCGACCTCGTGCGATGGGAGAGGTATAGTCGACTGTTAGATCATTAATGGAGCTTTTCCTTGTTTGCACAGGCTTAACTTAAAATCTAAATAATTGTACACGATCTTGTTATCCATAAAAATGTCCTTTCAACATTTCCTTCTTTGAAACAGCCCACCCAGTGGATGTGTGGACGATGCTGGGGTTCAACGTGAGGTTGGGTCGACCTGGATAGACCCAAACCAGTGTGCCGTCTTTACGTGCACCTCCAGTGGCATAATCACCCGCAACGTAACGTGCCCGCCACTCCCGCCGAGGCCGCACGCCGGCTGCTCCAGAGTCACCTTAAACTGCTGCCCAGAGTGGGCATGCGCGTAAGACATTTTAGCTTTTCTATAATTCAAGCTTTACAGTAACATACTGTACACCATGGAAATATACTAAGCTATAGTAATTGCTCTGTACCTTCACTTCGGTAGATGTAACAGAAGAAATAGCTTTTTTTTTTTTTAATCTATAGTGCAGTCTCTCGGCCGTAAGTTAATATCGGTACCGACACTAAATAGTCTTGCAGCCTCTTTTGTTTATAGACTTCGAAAATTCTGCCATTGCTTTTCTATGCGCATGCCACCTTAAACTGCATGAATACTTAACAGTTCTGCTGCATGCACAAGTTGACAATTGCTACAGTCAATATTTGTCCGAATGTTGGTCTGTAGCAGTCTCCAGATCCCGTACAGAGTATACAAGATTGTAATATATTGAGCATTTGTTTTAAGAGGCACTGCTACCCGTCAGTTTCATGCTACTGCAGTAGAAGGGGGTGAGATATAATACAATGTCCACCTACGTGCCCTGCTCTAAATTTAAATTTGCTCCTAGTAAAACTTCGGGATAAATGAGGAAAAGCTTTGCACGGAAAACTCAAATATTGTGGTTAAAGCCAAACTAGCCCAAAATCGACAGCAACGTAACTTGCCCTTCCTACTGCCCCCGGGGCCGCACGCTGGCTGCACACAAATCATAGACTGCTGCCCACAGTGGAAATGCTGGAAATGATCGTAAGTGTCTTTAACGATGCTGAATATCGATACCAAATGTGGTTAGATTTGGTTTTCTAATTAAATGTGCAAAGGGAGTATGGAAGCTGCATGAATACTTTACTACCCACCATTGTGGGTGTGAGGTTGCTGCATAAGAATGAAAAAACTGAATGAAAGAACTTTGAAGCCAGCAGTGTGTATAGAACAAATGGTAAACGAGTGGTGATAATTTGATATTCGGGTAGGAATGCTTAGATGAGATGGTCATAAGGAGAGAATGGGTGTAAGGTGGTGACAAGGACAGGAGACATGGTTGACAAAGATGAACTGGTATGGCAATTGAGATGACAGTTTGATTAATGAAAAAAGGGTTTAATATCCTTTTAGTCAACGGTCTGACCTGTGGCAGGTAATGTGAAGAGTAACAAAATGAAAAATGTTATTGTAAAGGCGGTGAGGTTTGTTTGATCAGAGGTAAAGCACTGCAGCGGTGCAGTTTGATAAATCTGATTACTCCGTGCATACTGAATATTAGCGTTGTTGCAGGAACTGCCCCATTGTACTCTGACTCCTTGATTAATCTTACTGCACATTCTGGGTCTGGATCACTGAAGGGTCACAAACGATCCACTGGCTCAAATTTTCATAACTGAGGGCAGTTGGAAGACTGAAGCATGGCGGTTTTTGTAAACTTTCATAGCTAATTGTTACTGGCCTTGCCCCCCCCCCCCCACTCCCAGCCACCTATATCACTGGTGTTAGCGGACCAGCGATGAAAGCGTGACTCATTTGAGTTCACTGATTCTGCATTTAAGTATGTTCAACTTTTTTACCTCGTCAGGTTGCCTAGACCTTCGGCGAGGCTGCTTTAGTCCAGTCAGTCATGGTGATTTGACCATGGGATTAACCCTGCAAAACATACTCAAACAATTGGAAATTAAACCCTTAGTCTCCTTTGAAGAGCCTTAACCTGCTAGAGGACGAGGAGTCTGTATTATATTAACTAATATGGAAAGGATTATTGATAGGAACAGCGATGCAAAATTTCCTAGTTTGAGATTTTGTCCATAGGGGATGTGTGGATTCCATTGGTGGTGGTCGTGAAGTAGGCGATGTGTGGCCTGACCCTGCCGACCCCTGCTTCACCTTCACCTGCACCTCGACCGGCATACAGAGGTCCCGCAACCCCTGCCC
>JAGKTI010005346.1:0-30248 GCA_018397915.1 Birgus latro | reverse complement strand
CTTGGTAAATATAAACTTTTGCAATTCTAAATGAGCTTGACTACATTGTCTTCACCACAGCGGGTGTGTGGATGATGCCGGAGTTCACCACAAGGAGGGAGAGACCTGGACGGACGGGTGCACAATCCACATGTGCACCTCGAGCGGCACAGTAAGCCAGAACGTGACTTGTCCGCCACTCCCGCCCAGGCCGCACACCGGCTGCACTGAAGCAATCGTAGACTGCTGCCCACAGTGGAAATGCCCGTAAGAATGCCTTATAAGTCTGCTGTATGGTGCCATTAGTAACTTTGTTTCCTTTGGCTATCTTTTTCTGTAAAGTAAATGTGCAAAGGAAATACGGAAGCTGCATTAAGACGTATATGGATGTGAGGCTACCACGTGAGAAGAGATTTTTATAGTGTTCGGAATCGGCAGAGGAAATATAAAAAGATGAAAGGTCTGCTCTTGATTCAGGGTAGAAGTGCGTTAGTCTAGTCTTATGGGGGAATGCTAACAAGGGTGGCGACAGGGATGTATGAAATAGATGAAAAGCATGAATGGCTGGGTTGAAATGGCAGGTTACCGAGCTGGATGAATGGCGAACGAAGAAAAAAAAATTGACAAGGGTTTAACATAAACAAATATAAATCACGGTTGGCGGACCAGCGTAGAAAACAGGATTGATTCGGTATTCTCTAGTGATGGTTTATTTAATCAATTCCCAGGAACGTAGAGCCTGAGGAATGTATATGCCAAACGTTTATGGCGATTGGTTAGTAGCTTATCCCTGAATTAAGTAATATTCCAGAATCTGAACTAGGTCTTATCTGATGGGACCGCATTAACCCGCTACAGTGTTAAAATTTTAACTATTTTCTGGTTTACAGTAAATTTTTGTACTTTGGTGCAGCAGCGATTTGTTGGTAGCGGGTGCCTTCAATTTGTTAATATGCTTGAAACTTGCGATTTTAGCTCTAGCGGGTGTGTGGACTCCAATGGTGGTGTTCGTGAAGTAGGCGATGTGTGGCCTGACCCTGCCGACCCCTGCTTAACCTTCACCTGCACCCCGAGCGGCATACAGGTGTCTCGCAACCCCTGCCCACCCCTGCCCCCGCCACCACACTCCTCCTGCACCATCGAGGAAAGGGACTGCTGCTTCGTCTGGGTCTGCACGTGAGTAATGTCAAACTCTGTACTTGGTTAATGTAGGCCTAGTTAAATTTACAAAAGAATCTGGCCTTAAACATTCTCTTCCATACAGTGGGTGTGTGGACGACGCTGGTGCTCGCCGCAAGGAGGGAGAGACTTGGACGGATGGGTGCACTATGCACATTTGCACTTCTAGTGGCATAATCAGCCATACCGTAACGTGCCCGCCACCCCCGCCGAGGCCGCACGCAGGCTGCACCAAAGTGACCGTCGACTGTTGCCCACAGTGGAACTGCTCGTAAGTACAACTCTTAAGTATCAAAACTTCCATATATCCAACGAATTTAATTCTTATTGCTTTGATGTATGAGATAGTTTGCAAATAGAGATGGCTGGAGTCTTGACGCTGCACGTACGATATCTGTGAACTACAATGTATTAAAGAACTAAAGACATTAGTGGTAAACTTCGCCAGTCAAATGTATCATGTATGTAGTTTGGCACATAGTGGAGGCCGTGAGGGCTTTAAAACTGAAAGATATGAGTTTGCTGAAAGCGTGATTCTTATGGAGGATTATCGAAAGTTCGATTCGACTGGTGTGGAAGCGGAATGCTGGAGTTAGATTTAATAATTTTAGGTGTAAACGTATATTGGGAGAAGTTCAGCCACCTCCCGTTCAACACCTGTTTGAGCCCGCTAGTGAATAGTTTTTACTCAAACTTTGCCTAACACTACCATCTTGATAGTTAATACCGACTCTTAATAAATTAACACTAGAATATGGTGCTTTTTACGAAGTGGTATCAAACCAGAGATAAGTTAAAGGAGTTGGAAAGTGGCAAATAATAAAAGCCAAGTTAGTTCACCTTAAAAGTATAGCAATATAGTTACCTACATGTAAGATCGTGCACACTTCATCCTCTACGCAATATCACAGTGGGTGTGTGGACAAGTCTGGCCGGCATCGCACTGTGGGAGAGGTGTGGCCAGACCCTGCCCACCCCTGCTTTACTTTCACCTGCACCCGGACCGGCATAGAAAGATCCCGCGTCCACTGCCCGCCCCTGCCTCCACAACCACACTCCTTCTGCACCAAGAAGGAGAGGGACTGTTGTTTCACCTGGGTTTGCACGTGAGTACTTAATAGGAGCAATTAGTCAGGACATGAATATGCACGTACATAACCCTGCTTCAAAGGATTCCTAGTATTGGTGCAGACCATGGTACAGCTGATGCTTTCCATGGACTGGAAGCTAAAAGCTATCTTATAGCTTCCCAACTGTTGCTGAAAGCTTTAAATTGTTTTACTTGTCACTAGGAAAATGACCACAAAGCGACTAAACTTGATTGTTCTAAGAGATGAATGTCTAGTTGCTAAGCTTGTAGCCATACTTCTCAAATGGTAACTCCTTGAAGGTAAATGGTAGCCGCCCATGTACAAAAGATACAAACTTCGTGATGCCCTCAGATGTTGACGTAAAGTCTTCACAGAGGGTGTGTGGACGATGCTGGGGTTCATCACAAAGAGGGTGACACTTGGCCAGATGAATGCACCATCCACACGTGCACCTCGAGTGGAATAATCAGCCACAACGTGACTTGCCCGCCACTCCCACCGAAGCCACACGCCGGCTGTACCAGAGTTATCGTCGACTGCTGCCCACAGTGGAAGTGCCGGTAAGTTTTCTTTAGAACTATACACTTGTCTAATAATACTTAAATGACAATCCTATGTTAGTGGGAGCTTATTCAGTGTCAAAAATGGTAGGTAATGAATTGTACCATTATTCACATACGTTCAGACATGCAAAACTTTGACAATGATGAATACAGTATGTGAGCATACAGACTGCTCGCTAAGTAGTTAGTGATTCGGTAATATTTTGACTTAAGATTTAGTTACTTACTGAATTATAGTATAATTAATCGCATCGTGACCATAGGTTATGTTTGGCTATTAACCTGGCTTCGGCGAGACGAAAGGTTTATGGCAGGTGGAGTCAGTCTATAAGAGATTGTTCTAGATGTTCGAATCTACTTTGGGCCAAAGAAGTTTGATGCGAAATAAGTTAAAACTTAACTTACCTACCATAAGAATCACTGCCAGGTCTTGAAAAAGATCCCTGCTTAAAACAAATACCCATTCCTGTAATAGACTTTCCTTCTCTATATCGACGGTGGCTGTTAAACGTTCATGGGGAGAGAGGTGTGTGATACTTAGGACTACTGAACCTCGGGGGAGCTGGAAACTAAGCCTAAGCCCAGAGCTGAACTCGAGTATGGGTTTTTTGCCATCAAGTGTTACCCTAGTGTTCATTCTCGGTACGGTAATGAGCTTGTAAAATTCGTATGTTCAAATTAACACTAAACGTTGCTGCATCGCACGCTTGATTCGGTGGATCGGATGTCAAATTTTCCGCCAGTGGGTGTATGGACAACTCTGGTCAGGCTCATGCGGTGGGTGAGCTGTGGCCAGACCCTGCCGACCCCTGTTACGAATTCTCCTGCACTTTGACCTGCATTAAGATCCCGCATCCACTGCCCGCCCCTGCCACCGCAACAACACTCCTGCGCCATGGAGGTGAACTGCTACGTCTGGGTATGCACGGGAGTTCTGTACGTCAATCGCTAGGATAGAAGCCGGTATACTTAATGGAATTCATTAAAGTGGAATATTATCTTGAACACTCCTATATTCACAGTGGATGTGTGGACGACGCCGGTGTTAATCACAACGTGGGTGACACCTGGACAGACCAGTGTGCCATCCATACGTGCACCTTGAAAGGCATAATCAGCCTAAACGTGACTTGCCCACCACTTCCGCCGAAGCCGCACGCCAGCTGCTCAATAATGATGGGAGACTGCTGCCCGCAGTGGAGATGCTCGTGAGTACTGACAGTAACAGTTAAAATTTTCATTGTTTTGTAACTTGCTGCTTCCAAATAATCATTCTGGTAAGTATATCCTCAGCCAGGCGATGCGACCTCGTCAACTTAGCCTGCAATTCTTTTATTGCTGAGCAGGTAGCATGTTGTCAGTTCTGTTAAAACCTGAAAAGAGCTGGAAGCTTTCCCACCCTCCTCAGTAGGGACCATAACCCCTTCAAGAATGAAAGATGAAACTCCTAAAACTGACTTTCCTCAACACTCTTGCTAAACTTAGTCTCGAGCCTTAGTAACAACCTGCTAGCACGTTATCTTCTGTCGTCAGCATGGGTGGTGATGGCTGCGTGGATAAGAAGGGGAGAGAACGTGAGCTGGGAGAGGAATGGATATACCCGGAGTTCCCCTGCGTCATCAGCCGCTGTACACCGTCCGGCATCGTCAAACTGCCACCAAAATGTCCGCAACTGACTAGACCACCGCAGATTGACTGCACGCTGGTCCTCGAGAACTGCTGCCAGGTCTGGACATGCCCGGAGAAAAGGTAATACTCTTATTTCCTAAAGGATTATTGTACATGATTATCATAGGCATAGAACCTCCATAAATTACAGGGTTCGAGATTAGATTTTTCAGCCATTGGTAGTTCATGGACAAGGGCAGAGTTCACTACGTACCTCTCACAAATACGTTCATGGCTATGTTGATGTAAAAAAAAAAAAAAAAATACTAAGAATTAAATCAAGTTCAGGAGTACAATGATTTTGCCTAAACTACGGCACAAAATCGAGCAGTTATAACCAGGTGAAAATGTATGCAACCCCCTAATTGAGAAAAGATAGGAGGAGTTAGTCGACACTGCCTCTCAGCTGAACACACTTCTCCAGGGTTTGCAGCCTATCCAAAAATCCCCACAGCCACGTAACCGATTTCCAATGAATTGAGAGTTTGTGCGGTCTCCCTCATTTTTCACCACTCGGTACTCTAACATTTTGGGGTTCTCGCTACCTCTAATGAAAATTTGGAATAATTAATTGTACTGGCGATTAGGAACACTCCTCTTCGGCGAATGTAATATAAATCTTTTCCACAGCTAATTAAAACCTAAAACTGGACTCCTCCGGGGCTAAAAATCTAAATGGGGCTGCTCTAGGAGATAACACCTTGGCGGTTGAAAGAATGAAATGGGAATGTCCTGGGGCCTCAAGTTAATACTTCAAGTAAAACGGTACTATCGCCTCTGTATTGCAGAAAATGCCACTTACCGGAGTACTTCGACGGTGGGTGTGACCAATTCCTTCAAGTTTGCCACAAGGACTCGGACTGCCCCTATGACTCCTCCTGCTGCTACCTTCCTGGCTGCGGCAAGCGGTGTTACTCGGGTAGGTATTGTACTCATTTCACCTTAACTTGGCCCAGATTTTCGTCCTTTGCAGAGGAAAACAATCCTATGGCTCTACATCCGTTCCATACTATTTCCTGACCAGCACCATATTCTAGTGTTAATATCTTCTTAAAACTACGTTAAAGATTGAGAAATGGCAGTTAGTGTATAAGGGGTGAGATCGGGACCGGTTTTAGAATAGATTGTTTATTTCTTCCATACTAGCATAATTCAGTTTGTGTAGGGAACGTTACTGTATGGGGAACGTAAATGGTCAACACTGTATAAGAAGTCTGTCTGCATTGAGCCATAAGATATTAGGATGTAGTAGTAGTAAGTCTTCATGCCATACTCATAAGCTGAAAATTAATGGTCCAAAGTTTGCTTAAATCTGACTATACGGTCCAAAGTATGCCCAATAGATTTAGTTTTCTGGAACTGAGCCAATCCCACAACTTCTAATCTTAAATTCGTGGCCTTGAGGTAGGAAGTCTCCTTGGTTACTTAAAATAGTCCCTCTAATTTAAACAAAACGTGCCCATCAACAGACCTGAATGGATTTGTTTTAAAAAGTTCAGATATATCTACTTCACACTTAGGGCATGTTTACATCTTCCTATTGCATCATCACTTATGGACAGACAAAGATATCTCAGCTGGGAAATACATAACTGATTCCTTCTTGATTCGATGTTACGGTGTTAAACTTGGTGTTGCAGATATCATACCACGCACCCCTTCAACCCAAACCCCCAGTGAACCGTGTGATGGAAGCGGTGACGACGACGAGGTGACAGAGGCCCCGTTCAGTAGATATCAATAGCTCTACCTGACTACACCTTCACATTTTAAAATCCAGACTTGAAGGTACAACTCGTCTTACAGGAACTACAAAAACAATGAAGAAGATAAGGACCAAGGAGTCAGAATCTTGAAATACTATCAATTTTGTAAACTAAACAACACAGCTGACAGCCTTCCTCTAACCTTTAACCCCTTCAGGGATTGTGTGCATCGATAAAGCCAGATTATTCTACTTAACTTTAGGGATTTTTTCCAAACTACAGAGGTTAATCATATATGTCCAGAAATACAATAATAGTGGTGTTGGCAGAAAAAAAATCAATGTCTGGGGGTATTAGTTCTGTAGCCTGCCATTCACCCCTTCATTTCAGTTATGCATTTTGCTGGTCCATCTGCTTTTATGACCGAAGAGAGCTGTCGAAATGACTAGTTTTTTACGTAATGTCCAAAAGTCTTGTGTAAAAATCCTGTACTGATTTTCACATACCTCAACACAGCCATTCAGTTAGACAACAGTGTGAATATACGTAAACCCCAGTATGTTTCATTCACCAAGCTTTACAGTATTTACTTAACCTTTATATTTAAATTCAAATGACTGGTATTACATTAAAATACATGAATGAAACCTGTGAAAGATCTGGCTTTTTTTTCCTTCAGATAATGGATGATTGTTGTACTTCTGTAACTATTGTATATATTAAAAGTTTATATTGTATCCTGTTATGTTTTTAAAAATTTATACGTATGGTCTGTTACAATAAATCTACAGAGAAAAATTTGTTTACTTCAGCCATTTATGATCGGGAACTTTGGGTAAATGCAGAGTATACTTGAGTTTGAACGTCTGAAAATATTGCAATATAATCCATGGTACCTAGAAAACTACAAAATCCTGGTTAATAAGTAGTGGATCTTAACACGGTATAATGTAACCTAAGTCCAGTGTTTCTAAAGTAGCAGTTGTGTTGAACACCTTTAAAAAACTTAAATGATACTTTTGCTCACAACCAAACTAAGAGGCGAACTGAGCCAAGTGTCCAGAGCCTGTCTAGCTATCTATAACCAGACGCCCTAAAAAAGTAAAGGGTGGCCACAGACAACACTCTTTCTGTCGCCAACCATTTGCCTACCCCCCCCCCAGCTCACTCCCCCTTCCCTCATATACTGTACCTCTCAACTCCATCCCTCCACCTCACCTACATAAACCTTTCATTCTCCATTTTCTCCCACATGTCCAAACCACCTCAGTGTATTAATCATAATCTTCATCCACATCCACCCCACAACGTTCCTTCACCTCTTCATTCGTCAACCTGTCCCTCAATGTCCCTCGACATGCTCCTCTCGAGTAACTCATTTCCACTGCTCTCTTGACTTGCTACCCTCTAGCAAGGTCCATGCCTCTTTTCCATGAGTCAGGGTAGGGATCACGATACTATCATGAGGCGACTGACTTCCTTACTCCCCTCCCTATTTCTCATCACCGATTTCAGTGAATCGACAACCTTCCTTCCCTGCTGTACTCTTTCAAGTATTTCATCCCCAAAAGCTCCATACTCATCACACTACCCAGGTACTTGAAAGCACTCACTCTCCATATCCTCACCATCCAACCTCATTGTGCATTCTGTGGCTTCATTCCTCTCAAACACCATAACTTGACTAGTTTACACTGATTTTCATATTCCTCTTAAACAGTCCCAAATTCATTCACCAATCCTTGCAACTCCCATTCATCTTATCTCAACAATACTGTCATTGGCAAACAACCCCGGAATCCTCCACATTCCACCCCGAGTCATCCCCACTTACACTGCCCTTCCTTGCACCTCCTTTACAACCCCGTCCATGTATATATTAAACAGCCATGGAGAAATCACACAACCCTGTTTCAGTCCCACAATCAGATCAAAGAACTCTCGGCTCACCATCCACTTGCACAGTAGCCCTAGCTCCTTCGTACATACTCTTCACAGCACACTATTTCCCCTCCAGTCTATTAATACCTTCACATACCTTGCCTATCCATTGTCATAAGCTTTCTCATCAAAGTCCATGAAGGCAGCATACTTTCTTTCCTATCTCTAGATACTTCACTAAACGCCTTAGAACAAATATCTGATCTACAAACCCTTTTCCCTTCCTAAATCCCCATTGTTCTCCAACTAACTCCTGTTATATGCCTAACCTTAAGTATTCTACCATTTTTCCAGTCACTAAAGTCAAATACCCCTATGGTTACCACACACTTCTCTTCCCCTTTTCCTTGATATAAAGGAACAATTATACCTAATTTCCAATCCAGAGAGACTGCCATAAAATCTTCGGACCCAAGAGTAAACTGAGACCTTGACTTACTACCTTAAAATGTAAGAAAATGAGTTCGATAAAGCTTAAAATAAACTGTCAACATTAGAAAAACTGCAGTGTGAATGTACTGAGATCATGCTGACAATGAGGATTTATATACTGCATGTCTGTTGGAAAATAAACTTGACAATGTTAATGTCAACTGGTACGTGGAAAGAAAGTATGATTCAATCTCCAGTGAGGTTGTCAATGGATAAATGAAGAGGGGATTTTGATCGAGGTTGATGCGGATGCAGAAGTAAATACTTATATTGATGTTGAACAGAAGTATGCGCTCAGAGATTAACAAGGTTGAATAAGGCAGTTATGGGGACTGTATAAGTGTTTGATAGGAAAGAAACTGGAATTGGAATAAGTTCAGATAGGCGGTTAGTTCCAGCTAGTCTTCTGGTTTCTGCACCTGTTAAGCTACTAGTAATGATCACGCCTTAAAATACTTCTCCAAACTCAGGACGGGGACAATACTCTGACTTCAGCCAATTAAGCCCCCTCCCCAGCGCTTTGGAGATAATGGGATATCGAATTAGAGAAAACTATTACAAGACCTCAAAAAAAAAAAAAAATAGAATCTTTTAAATCAGTAATACTTTAAACGTCAATGTCTGGGACGGGAAGCACTAGCAATGATGAGTGCACGTAGCTACCAAATATAATAATATAATTCGTTGCCTTATACTTTAAACTGGGATATTTACAGGACACTATTTTTGTAACGATTTATTTGATCCTGATTTTGGGCAAAGGAAACTGAACAAACCTTAAGGTGAAATAAAGTCCAATAGCCTACATTTTTACTGGCACCTACGGCAAGGACACATGAACACCAAAGAGGATATCAAACGGAGATAATCATAAAATGGTAAGAGATATTGAACAAGATAAAAAGCATAAAAAGATAGACGACATGAGTGGACGAGGATACCAGCTGGCGAAACGGCTTCAGACAGCTCGAGATAGCGAACGAGAACATATCGAGCTGAGATCAATCATGAAAGTACACGGGTAGAGATAGTAAATGAGGCTGTCACTTCGCTGCAGAAAACAAAACACAGTAATTATTTTGCAGAAAACGGGGAAAAACACTACAGTTACCTTGCTGTCCAACACGACAAAACACTGCAGTCACTTTGTTGCAGAAGTCAAAACACTGCACTTAATTTCTTGAAGAAGGACAAACCATCAGCCACTGTTGCAGAAGAGGACAAAACCCTTCAGTCACTTTGTTACAGAGAAAGACAAGGATGGTGCAATATCAAACCCATCAGTTCTCTACATAACTGCACATTATAACTCAACAGATTTCCTTCAGCTTGAGAAAAACAATCTCTGGCACTGACGTGGATAATAATAAGGCTATATATGACACAGCCACTTAGAAGTCTTGAGAGCTGAACAAGTCATCGAGGCAGCAAAAAAAGAGAGTAAACTACTACTGTACTTCCAGGCAAAATAAATAAATAAATAAATCTTGGAGGCAGAAAAAAATGTTGAATCAAATCCTTGAACTAGGAAAATCCAGACAGCAAAAAAAAAATATATATATATATGAATGAATTACTCATTTTCAGGTGCTGGAGAGGGATGCCTTCACGTGGTGACGCTGACATAGCCGATCTGTGGAGCTGCCCAGTTGTACAGTACTACGGCCCAACGGTACATCCTTTCCATACCACTTCTTCGTGACAAGCATTATATTCTAGTGTTAAGCTATTGCTATAACTCATTGAAGATACAAAGATGGCAATTTCAGATCAAGTTAGAGGAAACAAAAAGTATATTAGAGGTCTGTGCAGGAACAGGACACAGAAATGCGTCAATGACTGAAGAAATACCAGACATGAAGAGTTTCTTTCCTTCATTCTTTCCTCGTCCTTCTGTCTACGGGGGACTTTACACTACCTCTTCTGTCTTTCTTTCCTTCATTCTTTCCTCTTCCTTCTGCCTGTGGGTGACTCTACACTGAATGATAAGCCAAATGGTTTCCTGTACACTAGGAAACTATGGTGCCTGGTGGTTTAGTGGGTAATTACAGCGCTCCAATCGGATTGAGCCGGTGAAGGTTTATATCCAAGGGATGGTTGGGGTTTATTGCTCACGGAATGCCAATCAGGGATGAGTGAGGCTGGTCACTCTCAACTTAAATATCAGGATCAACTTGCCTAGCCCCGGGCTCATACGCTTCTCATGGGACAACGTAGGATTGGATGATGGATGGATGGATGGACAAAGAGTATTGATAATGGAGAAAACTGACATAAACGAAGACATGGAATCGTCAGTCTTATCGTTCATTGCCTTAAACTACGCAGAAATTTTCGAAGTATGGCAATTTATTTTCCTTACCTCAATGGCAGAACGAGACTATTTTTTTTTTTTTTTTCTGAAGACACACAATGCAGTGACGACAGGAAAGCACTTTAAAATATTAATATTCCATTCCACGACTCTACACTGAATGCACGTCTGTTGTCCAGTGACTTTTGTAGTAGTAGAAATAGTAGTAGTAGTAGTAGTAGTAGTAATAATAGGAGGAGGAGGAGGAGGATCAGGAGGAGGAGGAGGAGGAGGAGGAGGAGGAGGAGGAGGAGGAAAAGAACAGGAAGAAGAAGAAGAAGAAGGAGGAGGAGCAGGAAGAGGAGGAGAAGATGTTGTAATTGTGGTAGTGTAAGTAGTCGTCGTCGGAGTAGTAGCAGCAGTAGTAGTAGTAGCAGCAGCAGTAGTATTAGTAGCAGTAGTAGTAGCAGTAGTAGTAGGAACAGTAGTAGTTACAACCCCTGCCTCACCCCAATGTGAACCTGGTGAACTGCAAGACAAAGCCACCCGTCTCCTGCAAGCCACCATCCTCCTGTCGGGGGATAGGGAGGGGGATGAGGGACGTTTGCATACCCAGGCAGCTCCACGACCACGCGAAGGGGTCCCTCTCAAGCACCGTCCAGTGTTAATATGACAGAAAATAAAATCCCTGTCGACTATGCAATGGTTATTAAGGAAGACTATCTCGTTTGCTGAGGTTCAATCTTCTCCTAAAACACAACATGCAACCATCTAATGTACATTCAAGTCCCCAAATGTACCGATGGGGAACAGGAACAAGTGGGGGAACAAGCTTTATCCAGCAGTCTGACCGGCCTGAGATTCGAACCCGAGCTCGGCTAGATGCGAGCTGAGTACACTATCACTGCCTCACCAGATCCTCCCTAACGCCTTTTTCCAAGCAATTTATTTTGCTTATTACACCTTACTTTCCTCTTCTGTTTTACATAAATCGTTCCAGTATCGACATACACTTTGTAAGTAGCCTAACGTGCAAAAGGGTATGAACCAGCCATATCTAAAAATAAACCGCTAAGGAAGAAGTGTTAGCCTGTTAGGGAGCTTCCTTACCCGACAAGAATTCAAGCCCAAGACCTGTATTCTCGTCGATTAAGGAAACTCCCTAACACCTTTTCCTAAACGATTTATTTTGCTTATTACATCTTACTGTCCTCTTCTGTGTTACATAAATCCTTCCAATATCGACATACTCTGCATAAGTTACGTACAAAAGGATATAAGTGACCCATTTCCAAAAATAAATCGCCAACGAAGAGGTGTTAGGGAGCTTCGTTACCCGGCAGGAATACGAGTCCAGGTAACACGGTGCCTATACTGTTTTCACTCTGACTTGGCCTAAAATTACCATCTCTCCATCGTCAATGCTGAATGATAACAGATTAACATTAGAGTAGGGCGCTAGTCACGAAGAAGTGCCATGGAGAGCGCGTAGAACCGTAGTATTCCCTTTCCACGCCACAGAGATACGTGGATTAATCTGCAGAGGGACTCAATTTTTGGCCAGGTTAAGATGAAAGGAGTGTAGTCATTTTACCAAAAAAAAAAAACACACACACACACACACACACACACAAAGGACGGATGGACGAGTCGAGAGTGGTGTCAGCTGCCCGTACAAGGAATCGAACCCGGGTGCTATCGGATCGGCAGCTTCGTAGGCACAGATGCTTGGAATGAGTGGAAATTAAATTATTACGTGTTGTCTTCTAGGGGAAATCTTCGACTCAGCACACAGTTTCAGTCTTAATGATCATTTGCACCCTCAGTATGTATTAACCTGTGAATCTATTGACGTCTATCTATCTATCTATTGCCAAACGCCTCAATGGCATAAGGGGTGGCCGCAAACAAATCGCCTCCATGTCACCCTGTCCAACGCCATCTAATGATGTGTTTTACATAATATTCTCTCTCTCTCTCTCTCTCTGAGAGAGACAAATATCTATCTATCTGTCTATCTATAAATATATAGATAGATAGATTGATCTCTATCTATCTCCATCTATCTGTCTATCTATCTCTCCATCTATCTATCTATCCGGGTCCATTCCATAATTTAAAATTGTGTATTACATATATTTCACGTCTCGATTATCCCAGTGTTTCTCTAGTCTTCCCCCAGATGATGACAAAAAGGGTTCCATACATGAACAATACATTCAGGCAAATATTCCTCTCTTAATTTTTTAGCGATTCAACTTAAATCATTTCCACTGGTGACTCATCCTGGTGTTTCATGTAGCTAGTAGTGAAGGAGTCCATTAACACTTTATCTAAATCCGGCAGTTTTTGAAAATTCTCTTTAAAACTAATAGTGAAATAAATCAAAACATTACGTCATTCTCCCTCTTCCCAGCTCAGACAGCCATGGCCACCTGTCTCAGAAGGATGTGTCATGTTCTACGGGAAGACTGAACCTTAGAAAAGAATGTTACCTGCCTTGATGACCCTCGTGCATTCGATAGGCATTGATCCTAATCTCTCTCTCTCTCTCTCTCTCTCTCTCTCTCTCTTTGCCTACTAAGTTCATGTGGGTCTATGTGTGTGAAGCATACACGTGTTGTATGGATGTACAGTACATATGTATGTATATAAACTATCGTTAATCAGTAGACAGCCNGCTCTCTCTCTCTCTCTCTCTCTCTCTCTCTCTCTCTCCCTCTCTTTGCCTACTAAGTTCATGTGAGTCTATGTGTGTGAAGCATACACGTGTTGTATGGATGTACAGTACATATGTATGTATATAAACTATCGTTAATCAGTAGACAGCCCATCTTCTTCCCTTTCTTGTTAACCAGGGCAAGTAAAGTAGGAGGCTTCCTTAACACCTCTTCCATGGTGCTTTATTTTGCACTTTAGACCCTTAACATTTGCTCATATATCATTTTAATGTCGATTTAGTTTGCATCAGTGACACAGAATGTGATATCAAGGTGAAATGTTCAGAATCACTCGCTAAAGAAGGGGTATTACGAAATTTCCAGGAGGGTGAATGAAGCAGGTGGGTGGGTCGAGACTGAGGGTTCGAAGCAGCAGGCGAGGTGACTTGTGGCTGGCGGGCGGGCGAGTTCATTGACAGTCATGCCACCCACACGATCAGGTCTGCTTTCGTAGATTAGTGGTTTTTTATGTTTTTACTGTAAATTTTTTTGATAGACGAGTAATATATATTTTTACTTAATATTAGTTTGAGCGACTTTTACTTACATATTTGTTAAAGGGTATGTTTTCATGATAGTGTTATAATGCATTTGTTAACTTTGGCAAGGTTTTTCGATTTTGAGGTACGATGTCAATAGCACGTACAGCTCTATACGTTTCAGGGAATTTTATCAATTCTTAATTAGATAATCTATGATGTTCTACTGTATGGAAACCTGTTTTTTCCGCAGGTGATCTTGCCGGCGGGGTCTTCAAGATGTCCGCCCTGGCATCAGTCTTGGCCGGGCTGTGTCTCATTTCCATGGTACAAGGTAAGGTGAAAGTTATTTCATTTGGACTTGGAAAAAAAAAAACTGGTAAACTGATATACTGTCCATGTTTAAATGAACTGTAACATTAAACTATATTTCTCTCGCAGCCTATTATCCACCAATGGGGAGCTGTCGTGAAGCGTACGAGTGTTGTCTTTACTCCTTTAACTCTACGGCCTTCCAAGACTGTTGTGCGAAATATGGTTGCTGCCCCAGGGATTGCCATGATTTAGTGATAAGTGACGGTAAGACTACAGTTTGTTTTGGAGTGGTTATATCTGAAAGGTTGATAAAAGCATAGAGCGCTATTTTTCCTAGCTGTAGAAGTTAACCTTGATACTTATTTACTTTTCCATAACTAAATCTTAAAACTAAAGGTTGCAAAATTCGATGTCGGGCCTACGACTGAGATTACCTTAGTTTAACGAGGAAAATTTCTTAATTACCCTGGCTTTTTTTCCCAAGCTTTTGAGTTTTTCAAGTGAATCCGTTAATAAATCCCTTCGCTGACATTTCGGGTTTTTGCAGTAATAGTAGACCAAAACCTGAAAAATCTATAACTTGCATGAATTAAGACTCTACGTTTCCCAAATGCATAGTCACTAAATAGTACACAGGAGGCTACGAAATTGCCTACCCATGCCTTGCAAAACTACGCTGGGCACGTTTAAAGCCACAGAAGTGTATTAAGATACATTGGAGCCCAATCTAAATTCACTAATTTTAACAATTTCTTAAACTCAGGTTGAACACGTAGGTCTTCTGCCTCTGGAATTTAATATAGACTTTATGTACTACGTTAATATGGTTGTGGAACATTGCTCTCATGTAGAAATAAACGCGACTAGTTTAGATTCGTGGATATACCCGTAAACTGTTACTTTTGTGATAAATTTACTATGGTAGCTTGGTCTTTTAGGTTTCAGTTATGTCTTATAGCTTTGCTGCCCACAATTACTTAAGCAATCGGTATTTTAAAGTTGAGCACTGGTCATTTAGAGTTCTCAAGTTTAGTTAGTCTTAGTTTGCTGAAATGGGTTTTCAAATCCAATTGACGTAGCTTGCACGGAGAACGACACCCAATAAGCCGTGAAATTTTTAATGCCTGTCAACTTTTCCAATAGACAACTAACAACTACATAAATTCATTAAATGAGAAATGTAACCGTCATGGAACAAAACTAGCAAGTGACTCTGGCTATAATTGCTGAAATTAAACTTACTCCGGCCTGATTAAATACTCGATAATATTTTGAGGCCCTCATTTTGGGCCCCTGGTTGGAATTTTCCTTTAATACAAAACCACCTATGCAAGTTTACTATGTCAATGGTTACCACTTACATGAAAAAGTAATGACAGCAATGAACTGAGCCATAAGTGGTTGGGGATCTTTAGTAGGTTAAATAGGCTGAATTTTTAACAAGGTTTAAATTACTGGAAATATACATTGAACGGGTAACTACTTTTAGGTTGCTGCTACAACGGCGCTCAGTGGCCCCGTGGCAATGTCCTGGAGAGAGTGCCAGAATGTTGCGCGAATCTGGTATGTGGCGTGAGGCTGTCAACAACTCCACCCTTCATCAAACACACCATCGTCAAAGTCAAAATACCAACAACTCCAGGTAATCTATGCATAAGTTCTGTCATAGAAATCAAAGTAAACTGTAAGCCCTGTTTTTACTGTAACATCCTAACTGTGAAACTTTACATAATGTGGTGGATTTGATCCTGTATCGCTAGCAAGTGTAATGCAGACAGTTGGCATGTTCTGTTTCGAAACTGACTTTCCCACTCGCTTCTTTGAGACTGTAACAGATATCGCTCAATACTAGGCAACGCCTTAGCCTGTGAGTTGGCTATCTTCCTCAAAGCCTACTCGGTTTAAACGTTCTAAAGGTTTTAAATAACCTCGAGGAATGGCTTGCGCTCCTGGGTCCGAGCGTTAATAAGAGAGGCCAAACTCCAGGTTTTAATACATGAAAAAAAAAAAACCTTAAGTTTTAATTGTTAGTTGGACTAGTGTAGTTCAGTTTACCATAGTATCAAAAATCTATCCCCCTGGATTCTTGTAGTTTCTGAACGCTAAATTATATAACTTCTGAAAACTGACATGCCTTGTATAGAGTAGGCTTTACGTGAAAATTGCAATGCATTCTAGCGGCTGCATCACAGAAGTTCAATTGTTCTAAGTTTCGAAGTGGACTTAGCGGTTCGGGAAGGATTCAGTTTAAACTCTAACCTGATTTAATTTAAACCCTAATCACAGGTAAAGAGTGCAGAGGTATTATTGGGCACTGCGTGGACAGTAACGGGATCATCCGAGCTGAGTCTTCTGTTTGGCTGGAGAGTTTGTGCCGGCAGTGTGAGTGTTCTGGCGGTATGGCCACCTGCCACCACCTCGACCTGGACTGCCCGCCCGCCCCACACCCCTACTGTACGCCTCTGCCCGGAGACTGCTGCCCCACATGGAACTGCACCAAACCAAGGTCCGTAAATTATCTGTAGAGATTTGGGTAGATTTAAACTTTCTAACTTAACTTTGCAAATTTCTCTTTAACAATCTGGACGCCTTCGGAAACTTAGTGGTTTCTAAATAGTCTACCCTTAAATTTTGTCATTGCCAGAAACAGACAGTTGAACTCTCAGATTGATAATGACTTAAGGACTTAATTTTTTCAAACAGAAACTGTGTGGACTCTGTCGGTGGGGTACATGAAGTTGGCGAGTCGTGGTGGGACCCACTGGATCCATGTGTGTACGTGACCTGTACTGAGCACGGGGCAATTCAGGCTATCAAGGACTGCGTACCAGCCTCGCCCCAACCACACCAGGGATGCCAGCTGGAGCCAGAGCCGGGCCAGTGTTGTCCAATCTGGCAGTGTCGGTGAGGCTTTGGGGGCAATGAGTTTGGCTTTTTCTTAGGACAGTGTCTGAAAATAAACCTAGTCACTTGGCTTTACTCGAATTTCACTTACTCTTCAGATCAATGCCTTCTATGGAGATAATAGTGAGAGGGTAGCATAATACTGAGAACGTGTCTCAATGTGCAGTATTACCTACTTTGTATAGGAAGATAATTGATGCAAGATGTCTGAAATGGTAAAGGCTGCTATTAAGGCTGTCACTTGGAATGAGCCGAGCCCTTCAGTACAGTGACTTCATGTATTCCACCATCAGGTCATTTCCTTAAACTCTGGTATTATAGAGAAGCGGCTAATGTTCCCAACCATAGTTAAGGAATGTAACTGAAAGCGATCGTAGTAAGGATGGTGATATAAACTTAATGTTAACTTTCTCTGAAAACCTCTAAATGTAATTACTCCTCGTACAGGATGTGTGTAGACGACCAAGGTAACAAGCACGACTTGGGAGAGACCTGGCCTGACCCTCTCGACCCCTGCTTAGTATGGCAGTGCATGGAAGATGGACCAATTTCTCGGCCTCGCGTCCGCTGCGCGCCCCCGCCCCCCAGGCCACACTACCACTGCAGACCTGTTATTGTTAACTGTTGCTCAAGCTGGGATTGCCCGTGAGTAGTTTTTAAACTTTTCCCGGCTTGTCTTGCCTGAAGTTTTGCTTTAGTTTATCAAAGGTGGGTAATTGCACTGACCCAGAACTATGCATGTTTGGTGAACAAGCTGTGATAAGTTGGTCTTCCCGTAAAATTACCTGTTTAGGCTTTAACAATCCAGTTTTAATCTAAGCTTCATGACTGTCGTAATCCTGGTATTCTTGCGGAATATCTGAATAGAATATAATACATTACGGCTACCGACCTTAAACTAGATAAAAGCATAATATTCCAGTCGGTGACCTAAGGTTTTGTAGTTAAGTATTGGCATAATCATAAAGGCTACTAGATTGCTGGTTTACAATTAGTGATGTTTACCAGAGTTTCGATCCTTGTATTTTGTTCAGATGTGTGGACGACTCCGGTGTTCTTCACAATGTAGGGGAAACTTGGACAGAAGACTGCAAAATCCACAAGTGCACCCAGAGTGGAATCACCAGCCACAGCATGGCCTGCCCGCCACTCCCGGCAAAGCCGCACCCAATCTGCTTCAAAGCCACCGTAAACTGCTGCCCACAGTGGAATTGCTCGTAAGAATAACCTCTTTCGGATGTTTCATTGATAATGCGATCATGCATTTTCAATTCCCTCATAACCTCAATATTTCTGTATTTGTAGCCCATTGATACTGGATGCATTACTTATGAGGCTTGTTTCCTCTTAATGAACAAGTTTCTTTTAAGTGGGTGTAATATGCCACAATAGAGGGGGGGTGAGGAATCTCTGAAGGTCTTAATTACTTGACCGTACATAAGGAATAACGATGTCTCCTAATTTAATAACAATCCTTGTTAAGAGGCTTTTAGTAACAGTCCCGCGGTATAACTTGTGTTTTGCACAGCTTTTGCGGCCTTAAGGTCTAATGTAAACCTGTGGTCACTTCACACTTCTTTAAGAATAGCGATTTGCTGGTAAATTTCCTGTAAGTGTCTCAAATTAACTATGTTCAGAATTTTCCAGTTAATAAGAAATAGAGGAACAGTTCTAGAGTCCAAATTTCCTAGGTGGAGCAGGAAATCTAGGTTCCTTTACGGAAGAGGTAATTACCGAATTAGTCAAAACACTACAGAGTAGGTCGTATGGTCGCCAGTAAGGTAAACTTTCCAAGAAACTACTGTGTTAGTCGGGCTTTGAACATGCTCACTCATGCTTAGGTGAGTCTCCTGGGAGGAAAGACTTAAACTAAATATCATTGGCCAAGAGCCGTAGGTTTGATTAACTGAGACTAGTGGTTAGTTACGATTAATTTCAGTCTCTGGATGAATACGGGTTGTCTGAATTTCTGATGTCAGGCTCGTGTAGATGGGTTGACGAGCCTGGTCTGCGAAGCTTTGACCATGTGCCAAGCACCTTTGTTGGAAATTGATACGTAGAGCTGCAGTTCAGCCTCTTTCACATAGTTCTGTATACTTTTATTCCATACTGTGTAGATAGGATTTAAGTAAATTAAATTCTATAGTTAATGCTGACATGAGACGGTGACTTAGTAGACTACTAATTAAACGCTGTTTTTAAGCTGTGCTCATCTTTTCCTCCAGCGGATGTTACGGCCCCCTGGACGAATTTCGTGAGGTAGGCGAGGTGTGGCCAGACCCTACCGACCCCTGCTTCACATTCACCTGCACCCTAACAGGCATAGAAAGGAACCGCGTCCACTGCCCACCCCTGCCACCTCAACCACACGCCTACTGCAAGGTCGAGGAGAAAGACTGCTGCTACGTCTGGAGATGCGAGTAAGTGCTCTACAGTAATGCTATTAAATGAGTGACTAATATATTTTAATATCTAATTTATAGCAAATGGCATTTTAATCATTATACAATAATTTTAATTTTCAATCCAGAGGGTGTGTGGACTACGCTGGTGATCACCACAACGTGGGTGAGACCTGGACAGTAGGGTGTACAGTCCACACATGCACCTCGAGTGGCATAATCAGCAGCAACGTGACGTGTCCCCCACTCCCGCAAAGGCCGCACGCTGGCTGCACAAAGAGTATCGTAGACTGCTGCCCACAATGGAAATGCACGTGAGTATTTTGCTCGGCTACTTTGATATGAGGCGTATGGATGTTCTCTTGACTAGAACTGCAGGAACGGGAGGAAAGCAGAAAGTTTATGGAAGCTATAATATAGTGGATGCAGTTTACATTACATTTTCGACAACTGATAAAGTAAAGTAGGTCTGAAAGTTTAGGTGGCCAAATTAATGGCTCATCTTCAGTCTCTAAGCATTAATAGAGCAGGTCCAAATATGTTTCATAGGAATGATTTAACATTTCAAGATTTAAGTTTGAGTTCAGCCTGCAGAAAAGTCTCTGGCCGCTGATAACAATGACCTCCCACACACTTAACTTCAGCTTCGAGGGTTTACGAACCGAAAGAATTAAATCCTACATAAATATATTAACTTTTTCAAAATAAAACTAGGAGTCTAATTTCGATAAACGTTCGACTATATTTGCTTTTACCATATGAAGTATGGAAAATGGATGTAGTGCATTGGTTAGATGGATAAAAACAGGATCGATAGTGAAATGGGTCGGCTATGAGGAAGGGGGGTCTGAAGGTTAGTGGATATGGTAGCTTTTTGAAGATCAGTTTTTTAAACTGAGAGAAACGGACTGCTTTGTGGAGGCCTTCATTTTTAGTTGAATAATGAAGGGTGTGCATGAACGTTAGATTTAAATGAAGTTCAGATTTTGAATGCAAAAAAAATTTTGTGGATGGGCTAGTAAACTTTTACTTATTGTAATTGTGTAAATGCATAGGGATCGCCATAATGAAATTGTGTAAATGCATAGGGATCCCCTTATGCATATTAGCGTAACGGAAATATAGAATGGGCTTCACTCATTGCACTTGAAGTAAATGTTCAAGGGCCTTCAAAAATATAAGGGACAATGGAAATCTCTAAATGCATAACTTCATTACCATGTGTATCTTTGCCTTTGTTTTCTCACCAGCGGGTGTGTCGAAAAGTCTGGTCGCCATCGTGGTGTGGGTGAGGTGTGGCCAGACCCTACCGACCCCTGCTTCACATTCACCTGCAGCTTGACCGGCATAGAAAGGAATCGCGTCCACTGCCCGCCCCTGCCACCTCAGCCAAACCCCTACTGCAGGGTCGAAGAGAAGGACTGCTGCTACGTCTGGAGATGCGAGTTAGTACTGTTGTCATAGGTCTTCAAATACTTGACTAATATCTCTGCATGAACTTAATCTAATAATGGACTCTCGATCCAGGGGATGTACGGACGATGCTGGTAATCACCACAACGTGGGTGAAAACTGGACAGTAGGATGTACAGTCTACACGTGCACGTCGAGTGGCATAATCGGCAGCAACGTGAAGTGTCCCCCACTCCCGCCAAGGCCACACACCGGCTGCACCAAAGTTACCGTGGACTGCTGCCCACAGTGGAAATGCTCGTGAGTATTTGGGAAAAGGATACTGTTTGACTGCCTATAACCAAATGACCTCGCAGCACTTGTCCACGTTACTACCACAACTCCCGTGACTACCACAATGAGCTTAAACCCGCTCGGGCATCTTTACCACACACCAGCCTGCTAAAACCTTGAGCCATGTGCATACGATAGCCACATCAAAGGCTTTTAAGAAATGATGGTAGGCCTATGGGGATTTTTCTTTACAACCGCTACTTTACTATAGCAACAGAAATCCTGGGGGGGGGGGTGCTTTACACGCCCCAGTTGGAAACCTTCAACCCTTAAAGCTGGTGTACTTGTAACTGTACTTGGGACAGTTCTAACAACTAGACCGTCTTTATGGCAACTTAAAAGTTGTAGCAATGTTTCTAATGCTATGTTTCGGATCAGCGATAGCCGAGCATGACACCGATCTGGAAAAAGTAAGTGTATGACGTGGTAGAATGCTTAAAAAAAAAACTCTAGGTTGTTCCGTTAAGTAGTTTGGGAGTTTAAATTACAGGGTGTCATGTCCAATAATCTCATTAAATTTGCCAGAACGGAAGTAGGTAATAGTCTTAAGTTTAAATTTGATCTGATATCCGAAATCTGGTTCTAAATTCCATGAATATATAAAATCTGAACACAGGTACTGTGACAGTTGAACCTTAAATGTATTCATGGTTCTTCTGAATGTCTGCCGTAAATGTTAACGAGTAAACGTCGTTCTTTAAGAACTTTGTTAGTGATGGTAGGAACGGTATGCGGTGAAAGTGGATTATAATGACAAAAGTAAATCTGCGTCCGCATCGGTGAGTAGCTTGTGCAGAAAGATGCGATATTATGCCTATATTAATGTAAAGCACTAGGAGTGAAATTTGGAGAAGGTTTTATATTATGCGTACGTTCAAGACTGTGAAAATGTGCAGCACTGTATCGGATACTGTGGAATGAGGTTGGATGATAGGGTTTTTGAGACTGAGCAGTTAGTCAAAGAAAACTGGAGACGGTAGATTAATGTATTCGAAAAGTATAAATGGATACTAGAGTTTATGAAAACAATTTTTGGTAAGACTAGTCTGTAAACTAAGCAGCACATGGACATGAACAAGGTCAGTCAGAACTGAAAAAATGTATAGACTTATGAAAAGTGAAATATTTACAGCAAACATTTAAGTCTTTCCCTTGCATCGCCTGATTATGGGGAAAATGAAATAATCCTGCCTCAAAGGCTGGAAATGTACTATTGCCTGGCCTCTGCTTCAGTATATATTATAGGGGCTTTATATTTTGACAAATCTTCAACTCTTGTCTTTGCCTCCGCTTTACCTCCAGCGGGTGTGTGGACAAATCAGGTCAGCATCGTGCTGTGGGAGCGATGTGGCAAGACCCAACCGACCCCTGTTTCACTTTCACCTGCACCCTGACCGGCATAGAAAGGGACCGCGTCCACTGCCCGCCCCTGCCACCACAACCACACACCTATTGCAGGGTCGAAGAGGAGGGCTGCTGTTACGTCTGGAGATGCGAGTTAGTGCCTTTAATAAATTGAACTGACATAAAATTTGCGTATAGTAATAAAGCCATTAAACTAACCTTCACAACCCTCCATACAGAGGATGTACGGACGACGCTGGTAATCACCACAACGTGGGTGAGACCTGGACGTTAGGCTGCACGCTCTACACATGCACTTCGAGTGGCATAATCACCAGCAACGTAAAGTGTCCGCAACTCCCGCCGAGGCCGCACGCTGGCTGCACCAAAGTCACTGCAGACTGCTGCCCACAGTGGAAATGCTCGTGAGTATGGGGTCTAATTTTGAAGGCCTTGCGGCTGTAATATGTATATATGAATTTAGTTTCGACAAATGAAGAGAGGCAGATTTAAGTGGTGCTAAGGTGTAACATTGTCCCGTACATGCATATTAAGTTACTAGACTGCATTTTGGTGTTAGTCAAGAAAGTCTGAAAGTATAGGTAAACCAGTAGCTGCTGAAGGCACCAGAACCCGGGTGCATTAGCAGACCGGGATAAGGGGGTGACAGGCGTAGGAAAAGAGGTTTTGAGAAATCGAAGGAAAGAGGTCCAGTGACCATTAACGACGATTACCTCTTATACCCTCATATTCTTAAGAGGTTTTTACGAACCGGTGAGGATAAAACATAGCAATGTCCAAACTTTTAAACTGTCCAATTTAGCAATATAAATTAAACTATAAATAGTACGGAAAGTAGTATGAATGGAAGTGCGTAGTGCATTAAGAGGGAAACATAATCGCTCTTTACATAGAGATGGATAATAGGATGATAGACTGAGTATATCTTAAAGTAGATATGACAGGCTGTATTTTAGATTTTTTACTTGAACAGACCGATCGTAGCGGACGCATAATTTTTGCGCAGAGGCATATTTATGGCTTAGTATGATGAAGCAAGTTGGTGTAACAAACTTCTGAAGCAGCAGGAGTGCTTAAATGGAAAGAACTCTTCTAACTGCTAAAATATATATATGGAAGCTTTTGCATATTAACGGAAATGTAATGCGGCCTCATAACTGTTCATTCATAGAAAAAGGTTGGACAGGGCTTCATTAACAGAAGACCCTTTATGCCAATATACAATTTTCAATGGTTATCTTTTTTTTTTCACCAGTGGATGTGTGGACAAGTCTGGACAGCATCGTCCTGTAGATCAGGTGTGGCCAGACCCTACCGACCCCTGCTTCACATTCGCCTGCACCCTGACCGGCATAGAAAGGAACCGCGTCCACTGCCCACCCCTGCCACCACAACCACACTCCTACTGCATGGTCGAGGAGAAGGGCTGCTGCTACGTCTGGAGATGCGAGTTAGTACAGTTGTCAGAGTTTTGAATGACCAATATTTAATTTTTTAAAATATACACTATATAAATTTTAAACCGATCCAGAGGGTGTGTGGACGATGCTGGTGATCACCACAACGTGGGTGAGACCTGGACAGTCGGGTGTACACTCTACACGTGCACCTCGAGTGGCATTACCAGCAGCAACGTGTCGTGCCCGCCACTCCCTCAAAGGCCACACGCCGGCTGCACCAAAATTATCGAAGACTGCTGCCCACAGTGGAAATGCTCGTGAGTATTTGGGAAAAGGATACTGTTTTGAAACTCTCCTTGTCCAATCGAATAACCCACGCAACCCTCTTCCACTTAAACAATTTGTTACCTTAGCCATATTTGACCAAGACACTGGCCTACCCAATATCAGAGGCAGTCATTTCTTCTAGATCTGATGGTATGGAGATTTCTGCTTCTTCCCGTGACTTAAGGATGGTAGCCATATTTCTACCGCTTTAAGTTTCGTATTAGTAATGGCTAAGTCATGAGATGGATCTGGAAAGTGAAAAATGGAAAAGCTTAAGACAAAATCAAAGCTGACATTTGGCACGAGATGAAAAGGTTAAGATGGAGTAGGAGGGTGTTTATGCTGTCCCGTTAAATCGGTGAAAAATGTGGTCGTAATGGTTTAAGTGGGGAATTTTAAACATGAGTGATACTTTGAAACTGGTGGCGAAAACGGTAGTGTTAATACTGTTCTAATGTAAAGTAAACTGGTAAATATAACCGTAACTTACCTAACTTGGCGATACCAAACTAGTTGAGGGATGGGTTTCGTCAAAAAATTTAAAGTACGGCATGAAAGTACCGTGCCGAAATTTTTTGAGAAAGTAACAGCAGAGTACTGATAAAGAGGGAGCATTAGGCAAGGAATTCTCGAGTCACCAGTGTGCGCGAGTTCTATTTTTAGTGAACAAATGTGCATTGGGGAAGATCGGTTGGCGTACAAACACTAAATATGGTTACTGGAAGACGATAGTTTTGAGTCTGAAGATTGGAGACGGTTAATAAGAAAAAAATATCTTGAAACTAGCATCGATCAACAAAAGGACTAGCAAATCGAGTTGTTAGACAGAATAGTCTCTACTTTAAGCTATGCAGCAGTGGATATGTAGTGGGGTAGTTAAGACTGAATGATTTGAGTGACTACTTCCGGGTTACTGTATATCGATAACTGCATTGTCCCTTCCACAATACTTCGATGGGAAAAGCGGGGTAACGTAATTCAAGGGATTGGGAATGAGTGTGGTTGGGCTTCAATATAATGGGAATATTCTACCAAAGACAACGACAAGAAAATGCTCAGCTAGTGTCTTGTTTTCATCAGCGGATGTGTGGACGAATATGGTCGGCATCGTGCTGTGGGCGAGGTGTGGCCAGACCCTACAGACCGCTGCTTCACGTTCACCTGCACCCAAACCGGCGTAGAAAGGTCACACGTCCACTGCCCACCTTTGCCCCCGCAACCACACTCTCACTGCAGCGCGGAGGAGGAGAACTGCTGTTACGTCTGGAGATGCGAGTTAGTGTCTTTAATTCGTTAATGTCAAATTTGTATAAATGTAAGTACCAAGCCATGAAAATTAACTTCTTGACTCTCCATTCAGAGGATGTACGGACAACAATGGTGGTAAGCACAACGTGGGTGAGACCTGGACAGTAGGGTGTACAGTCTACACGTGCACCTCGAGTGGCATTATCAGCAGCAATGTGATCTGTCCGCCACTCCCTCCAAGGCAGCATGCCGGCTGCACCAAAGTTATCGTGGACTGCTGCCCACAGTGGGAATGCTCGTGAGTAATGGCAAATGTCTTCACCTGATCTGTTTTAAGGCTCTTTCTGCAAGAACCTTTTAACACCTTAAAAGCTCTAAAATAGCTTATACTCCTTTTCTCAAATTTTCAGTTTGTCAAAGTACAATTTTTTTTTTATTAGAGCTACATACTTACTGCCTGCTATTTTGTAATCGCACTCGCTACCCACAGCAACATTAGTTTGATGCGAACATTTCAAATACATGACCAGACGTAGGTTGAATATAGCATGCTACAACGATAAGAAAAAAAATCTTGCAAAAAGTAGCAGCCTGAAAATTAAAGCCTTAGGGAAATTAGAATAGTTAGCAGTGTACGCAGTTGTTAAGCCTTGAGCAGTGAGGTTATCAAATGTAAATGCTATCCATCTGCAAATGTCCTTGAAGGAATTTTAATAGTCTTAAATTTTACCCTCCAGTGTCAATGAACCTAAGAATTAGTCAGCGGATACTGAAATGGCATGGGATTTTTTGTGGGAATATATATTGTCTGTAGTGGAACAAATATCGGCTGCCTCTGTCCAGTAAACCAAACACAGCCTGTTAGTAAATGGGAAGTTAAATTTATATCGGCTAATCATTTATTTGACGGTAGATGAATATTTTGCAGGCACTCGACGCAATTTTTTTTTTCTTTACCAGCGGATGTGTGGACGACCATGGTCAGCATCGTGCTATCGGACAGGTGTGGCCAGACCTTGCCGACCCCTGCTTCACATTCACCTGCACCCTGACCGGCATCGAAAGGAACCGCGTCCACTGCCCGCCCCTGCCACCGCCACCACACTCCTACTGCAGTGTGGAGGAGAAGGACTGCTGCTACGTCTGGAGATGCACGTAAGTACGCTTATCTCTTAAACAGAACGATAGACTTTTTTCTTCGATTCTAAGTCGGCTAAGACATCCCAACACCTATCGACAGCGGGTGTGTGGACGACGCCGGTGCAAACCACGAACTGGGAGAGACTTGGACAGAAGAATGTTCAACCCACATGTGCACATCCAGTGGAATAGTCAGCTCCAACGTGACGTGTCCGCCACTCCCGCCCAGGCCGCACCCAGACTGTTACCCAATCACCGTGGATTGCTGCAAACAATGGAAATGCATGTAAGAATGAGTTCCATGTTCACTTACAAAGTTCTCAGAAATGGAGGGAGGGTTATTTTTCTTAAACCCCGCGAACCCCGACCCAATATTGGGAAAAGTGGGAAAAGACTAGAACTTTCATTTAGTGACTTATAGTAACTTGAGTATTTTCGAGAGGAAAGTTAAATCGCTTTAATCCTCTAGGAACAAAGGATGTATGGACGGGTCTGGGCAGCCTCGTGAAGTGGGCGATGTTTGGCCTGACCCTGCCGACCCCTGCTTCATCTTCACCTGCACTCAGACGGGCATACAGAGGTCCCGCAGCCCCTGCCCGCCCCTGCCCCCAGCGCCACACTCCTCCTGCACCGTCGAAGAGAAGGACTGCTGCTACGTCTGGGTTTGCGAGTCGTGAGTCTTAACCTATAATTTCTAGTGCAGTTACGTTAAGCAATGAGAGTAACCATCATTTGAATAAAAAGGTCTGATCACTTGCTGAAGGACTCGACTCCCACAGTTTCAAGGCTGACTTTTTTTTCAGTGGCTGTGTGGACAGCAACGGTGTTAGTCACAGCGTGGGTGAGACCTGGACGGAAGGGTGCACAACCCACATGTGCACCTCGACTGGCATAATCAGCCACAGAAAGGTGTGCCCGACACTGCCACAGAGGCCACACACAGGTTGCATCCTGGTAGAAGACGGCTGCTGTCAACACTGGAACTGCTCGTAAGTCCATTTGTAACTTTTGCATTTGGGACAGACTGTTAGTGAAGGTTTATTCGTTGAAATACCTAAAGCTATAACGGATCAGATTTGATATATTGCTTAAGTATCATGCGATTTAGGTACGTAATTTTCAAGAGGTTGAAATGCGGAAACCTGCTTTAACAAAATAACTTGAATCGTTAACTTTATAAAATGGACAGCGCACTAAGTATACCATGGGATAATTAACACATGCAGCAGGTTCCTAGTCTGAGGCATGTCTCATATGACATGGTAGGATAAATCGCTAACATACCAAATGTCGATCAACGAAACTCTTAAGTAGGCTGTTTGACCATCTCTGCGTTCGACATCCCTCTGGCGACATTTGTGGTATGGTGCATTACGCCTTCAACTTCGACCCTGTACTGTTCGACTATTCTAGAATTTAAAGGTAACTCTAACAGTATTAAATTTCGCCGGAATGGATTTCGTACTGAATTTAACAAAGGACAAACTTAATTCAGTGTAAGAGGGTGTGTGGACGAGCAAGGCATCACTCATTCCATTGGTGACATCTGGAGCGACCGCAGTGATCCCCTACGCATGCACCTGTGTGAGGAGAGCGGCATCCAGACCATTCACACACAATGCCCCCTCCCGCCACCCCGCCCAGCCCCTCACTGCACTTTGACGCATCAAGCAGACCACTGCTGCCCGACATGGGATTGCTCAAGGTACTTTGTTCTGTAATTTCAATTTTGTCCTGCCATAGACTACTAGTTCACCGAGGCTACAAATCTGATCAGTGCTGCCCTACCTGGAATTGCTCTATATATTTTCTAACAATTCATGTTTTTATAGTGCTTTGCTCTATGGTAAACGAGACATCGTTGCACTCTTAATGCTTCATTGATGTTTTTAAGGCGTTTTTATTGCAATTGCTATACTTATTTAGAATGGCATGAATTATACAAAGAGCTATAGACTGTAAAGATGCAAGAAACTGAAGGGCGGAAGAAAAGTTTGCTCGTGTAAATACGATCTTCTGTAACTTGACTACAGAACCTTTATACTTGTAGCTTGTCCACATCTTGGTGCAGTTTTATTACCTTCAGTCAAGTTTTTCTAACTGTTCTGCTTAAAGGAAAGTAGAACAGATCTATAATCCACCATACCACAACGGAATAATCTCATTACTCGATAGCTTAAAATTAAGCTTCTGCATTTTTAGTGTCCTGAGCAGTCTGTCCTAAACTATTGCACCTGAAATGCAGTAAGCTATGCGTTATTTAAATCTACCCTTATCCAATTGTACTTTAAATACAACGGACTTGAGACAGACTCTACCCTGAAACGTGCTTGCACATAAATAACTGCCTAATTCAAAATTTCAGCGAACTGTGCCCTGACCTGGCGAGCGACGACCGACAGTGCGCGTATCCCACCGACGAGTGCCAGAGTGCGGCAGACTGTCCCTCGGGCTCCCAGTGCTGCCTCCATCCCAGCTGCGGCAAACGATGCCACCCAGGTGAAGTATTTTTTTCCACCTTTAGGTCACTGCAACTTGATTACTACCTTTGTTTTGCATGATTCTGTCGGTATAGAGAATACAAGAATACGTAAACAAGCGCTTCTGTAAAAAAAACAATGCTATGACTATCATGGGAGTGAAGGGGTTATGGATCAGACTTAGTACTGACCTAGTTTATATGAAAGAGAACCCAGTGGGCTGCAGGCTTTAAGTTATAATCCTGGCGTCCACCATACACTTTAAGGGGGACAGACTTGAGGGAAGTTTACAAAGCAAGAGCCCCCTTCTTGGTTATTGGTGAAGCCTTCCCTCTTCCTGCACCATAATCTGACAAATATTTCAGGCGAGCGAACAGGAGTATGCCCGCACTTCCCGGATGAGGACTGCGCCTACAAATTTGGCGTCAATGAGTGTAGCGGTGACCAAGACTGTCCCCAACCACTGAGATGCTGCCGTGTCTGGTGCAGCATGAAGTGTACCTTCCCTACGCCTCACCCCTGAGATACGGTACGTTTATTAATTATTACTGCTGGCGGATTAACACTTAAGACTTGGAAAGTTACTGCTAAAACTTAACTTTATTACTGAGGTTTTAGTTTTTCAATAGTTTAATTGAGAACTTGTCCACCAGGATACTTATCTAACTTTGAATAACTTAAATCTAGAAATGTGTAACAAATTTTGTAAAGATTAGGTATATATACTTTAACAACTAATGTGCCTTTCATTTTCCAGGCTTGATCCTCCTATCGACACCTGACGCTCGACAGCTTAAGAATTTCTTGAATGTATATAAATTAGAGTTTTTGACAATGTAAATTTAAAATGTACGATAGCTTGTACCGCAA
>JAGKTI010005345.1:9203-45540 GCA_018397915.1 Birgus latro | reverse complement strand
TCGTTGGAGTGTAGTACAGGTATTTATTTTTTAGCGGCTCTAGCAGGCTGCCACGGTATGGTAACTACAATTGATAACAGTATCGTCGTCATCAGCCACTGAGGTCCACTGCAGGACCGGCCTGTAGGTGGCACTCAAAACGAATTAAAAGTAAGTTTGTTAATCTTCTTTGAATATGCAATATACCATCTTATTACTGAAGAAATATGGCGTGATATTAATGGTTAATGGAGGAAATTAGGGATATACCTGAAGGAGAGAGGACTGTAGTTCATTGACCCATGTGAAAGTATGTATCTTAAGCTTTTCTTATAACTAATCTCCAACTATCTCTCTCCTACCAAATTTTACAGTTTTAAATTTTTCCTTTACCTTTCCTTTTGGGGGAATGCCAATATCTAAGCGATACTGACGGGTGGAAGGTGAACCTCCCCGCAGTTACCCCAAGAAGAAGAAGAAGAAGATTGTTTGTTTATCCACACATGGCGCATCCATTCAACTTGTCACAGTCTCTCGCCATTGTTAAAGTTTTTTGTGGCCTTCCATTTATTGTCTGGCTACTGAGTGCTCTAATATCATGGCTTCAACATCGGGGGCTGGCCCATGTGGTGGTGGTGGCCCAGGCAAAAAACAGGAAGTACTGGTAATGTAAAAGTGACCAAAAAGGCCAGACAGTACATGCGTGGCAAGCCAAAGAAACAATACTGCGTGGAGGAAAAGAAAAAGATAACTTTTTGAATACTGTATGTAGTATACGTTTATCTTATTACAGTACTGTACTGAAGAAATATGACGTGATACTGATGGGTAATGGAGGAAATTAGGGGTATAGCTGAAGGAGTCCAGGACTGTATTAATTTTTTTAGGTAAGAAGTTTGCCCCTCGGGTAGCGATTTCACGGATAGCGGCCATTTTGTTGGACTAATAAGGTCGCTATCTAAGGGGCTCCACTGTAGTTAAGTTTATGGAAATTTGGTCATTAAGTGAATCCTTGGGTAACAGAATACTTTACCTATGGGACATGGGGGGATTTGATGTATCATCACCACCAGTTTGCACCTATAAGGTACAAGTAATTTTCATCATCATCATCATCATCATCTAATCGTGCGTTGCCCCATAACGAGTGTTGGAGCCCGGGGCCAGTCAAGTTGGTCTGTAGTTATTATAGAGGCATTAGTATATATCTCATTAACACAATATACAGGAAGTAGTGCCTGATGGAGACATACACAGTTTCTCACTGAGAATGCCTCGATAGCGTAGTTTATTGTTTTTACCATTGGTTACCGCTAGCAGCTGTGGCTCAGTGGGTTAGAGCGCTCCGCTCTGACCGAAGGGTCAGAGGATCGAATCCATCCAAGGATCATTGGTAGACATCAGGAAGGGCATCCACTCTGCCCCAATTCTTCTCTTGGGCATTCTCTGACCCCTTCTAATCAGAAGGTCTTCTCTCCAACATTATATACAGGTTGGAGAGGAAGTTTGGTGAGGTAGTAGTGTCTGAAAGGTATCCTCTTTGCGTGAACTTCCACATGTTTGAATACGTCATGAAATTCTTGGTTTGTCTGGACTACAATAATGTTAAGGCTTCTTGATGGTCTAGGACAACAAGACTGTGTACAGACATTATGTGAATTTACATTCCTGGTGAGAAACTGTGTACGTCTCCCTCAGACACTACATCCTTTACATTGTGTTTATGAGGTGGTTTGGCCATGTGGAAAGGATGGAGAGCGAGAGACTAATGAGGAGAGTGTTTGTGAATGAGGTGGAGGGGAGGAGAGGGAAGGAGAGGCCGAAGATGAGATAGAGGGATGGAGTGGAGAGGCATATGAGAGAGGGAGATGCGAGCTGGGGGAAGGGCAATGAAATGGTGGGGGACAGGGCAACATGGCGGTGATTTGTTTGTGGCCAACCCTTACGGGATTAAGGCATCTGGCATTAGGTGAATAGATAGATATTTAATGACATAAGATAATGCATATCTGTTGTAATGGAAGCATAAATACCCCTAGGAATGCTATTAGAATTGCAACCAAGTCCACAGACTCCAGACTCTGGCTAGTGTTTGCATACAACTTATTTGATAAACAAGAGGTCAGTAACCTTAAATAATAAACACATTAACCAATTTAGGAATGCTATTAGAATTGCAACCAAGTCCACAGACTCCAGACTCTGGCTAGTGTTTGCATACAACACAAGAGTGCAGTAACCTTAAATAATAAACACATAAACCAATTTGTTCGAGAACATAATTCAGTAGAACTGAAGTCACAATTATCTTACTTAACTCCTTATGTTGACACACAATACTCATCACATACTGTGAATTTTTCCAACCTAGTGTGTCAACTCATGAGAATTCACTAAACATTTTTCACACACATTGCACTAATATGAAAACCCATGAATTTTACTGCTCTCACATCGTTAACCTTTAAAAAGTTTTTGTCACTTTCCAGCAGTGGGCCTATTGACATCACAAACACAGCCAACTCATCTTTCTAATTGAACACTAGACGTTTTTATCACTTACTCGTATTACTTACTGATATGAAAACGCATGAATTTTACTGCTCTCACGTCATTTTATCAGTTTCCAACAAAGGGCCTATCTATATCGCAGACACAGCCAACTCATCTTTCTGATTGTACAGATGTGACTATCCTTTTGTTTGTATTAAACTCCCATGGCATGTGCTGCTTTTGACTACTTTTTCCTCAGTACTGTTGTAGATACTTTTCTTATGTTCTTTACATTTTCAGTGCAGGAAGGAGCACTTTCTTGGCACTCAGGCATTGTAACTAAGTTATTTTGGAACCACATTGTCATAGTTCTGGGATGAAGTGAGGAGTGGGGAAAAAACTTCTTTTAGATACAGTGACAGTCAGCACAACAATGAGGCTGAGGTGGGCAGGTATAGGACATGAGTCATGTGGGTGGGTTTGGGTTTCAGAATCCTATCAGTGAGTGACAGAAGCACAATGCACAGGTTGTAAACAGATGCAGCCACCTGAAACTCTAATACCTAATGCACCCACTTTGTTTCTTTTATGCATTTGGCTGATATTATTGTGCTATTAAATAATGAAGGTGGAAATTACATGCTCATGTTATTGTAAGATAGTTATTTTTCCTCTGTCTTAAATCATGACTCTACAGTACCCTACACAATATGAACATTGTCTCAAGTCACTGGGGTTTAACCTCTGTCACTTCACCACCACCAGGGCTGACTCATTTTCTCACCAAGGCCAGAGAGAATGTGATGGTGAAAGTTCAGGGATCCTTTTAAAATTTTCTTTATGTGAGCTTCATATTTGATTCTCTGATTTTTGACTGATGATTGTAATATTGAATTTTTGGTACTCATAAGAATGAAAAGCGTCTTGTATTTGTCAGCCTCATAACACTGAATTCTTGTATAATGGGTACTTGTATAAGGGGACTTTACTATATATTAATGAGTATAAGACTGCAGTTAATATCAGTTTGTGCACCATATGGTGCAGAGTCATTGATGATAGGTTAATAAATGACATTTTGTGTTTCTGCCATAATCATACATGGGTTTTGGTGAGTTGTGAGCAGTTATTCTAGAAAATCTGTGCCTTGTCATTCTCCTTCTCAGAAATCTTTATGGTGCGGCACTACAACATTAAAGCACAGGTGGTTAGCTTCTACTGCAGCAAAGTCATTAGAGGGGATATGCTGCTAGATTCTCACACAGTCAGAACACTTAGCATGTGAGGCAAAAGAAAGCAAGGAGAAGAGACTCAAAATATTTATATTAAGTATCAACTCACAGAATCACAGGGTCAAGAGGTTAGTTCTCAGGCTCAAGCTCAGTGGGATGATACTCAAGGAAAAGTTAGTTAGTACTCATGATCATAGGCCTACACTCTGGTTGATGAAACACCAGACATATGGATAGAACTTGGTACCAAACACACCATGCCCTGGATGCTTACATAATAACAAATACTGTGTTGGGGAAATTGGGAGCCTTTGCTCCACCTGAAAAAATCCTAGAATCACCACAGATTAGCAGGAAAAAAGCTAAACTCATTTAAAAATTTTATTCCAATGCTTATTTCTGAATGAACACAATGCAGTTTTGTATTAAAAGAACACATGGTCACCCACTGTAGAATATGAGTGTGCCTCCCTGTCTGATCACCACCCAGCACTAGTCAGCCTCCCTCCTGTGTCTTATCAAAGATAATATTATTGTCAGTGAAAGTTCATTTTTTTTCCTCAAAGCATTGCTTGCAGATGCCCAAGTTCAGTTGTCGTATGTTGAAGTCATGTGGATGAAAATCCAAACTGCAAAGAAATAACTAAAACTTATCTCCAGTTTTTCCACACACAAAGATAGTTCACCAATATCATCTTTATATTAATTTTCCCCTTAGATGTGGAGGAAATCTGAATGATAAAGTTCATAAAAATAAGATGCAGAAATTCAGTGAGTGTAAGAGTATTGTTAATTTCATAAGGTTGAAAATCTTAGCCAGACACTTAACCAAATGTTCCTTCTTATCAATTCCTCTCCCATTTTCCCACTGAAATGCTTTCCAGTTTAAACACCATTGTCCGGCAAACATAGTTTGATATTGACAGTTCAGAATTGCACTCACCTCAGATGGTAATGATGAGACAGAGTGATGCAAGTGCAGGGAGCTATAAGGTACACACATTGCAGCTGCTGCTGCCATTACCGCCACTGCTGCCATTACCGCCACTGCTGCCACACGTATCCACACTGCCCTCACTTCCTGCCTGTGATGTTGTCTCTGTGTTCTCCTCCCTGCTTTCTTCTTCCTTCTCCTGCCTGTCTTTCTCTTCTCACTTACTTCTCTTCACCTCTGCATCTACCACTTTCCAAAAGAAGGCATTGATGGATTACTGCCTGATGTGCTTCTTATTTTCTAAACTCATTTCTTGGTAGAATTGCAGTGCATCAACTTATGAACTATGATCCCTAACTGGGTCATCTTTTCTTAGAATACTTTTTAACATTTCAGCAAATTCAAATCCTTCAGCAAGTCATCTTGTCAGGATTCTTGGTTCTGGCTCTTGTTCTTCATCTTTGTCTGATAAGCCGCCTGTTTGCTGTGTGATTTGTTCCTCAAGGTCTTCTAAATTATCATCTTCAATGTTCTCAGTCTCCAGTAGATCTGTTATATCCTCCTCATTGACTCTGTCAACTCCTACCTTTCTGGCCAATGCAACAATCTTTTCTTTGTTGCCTGCCATGCTTTCTTTGCCAGAACCTTAGAAATTAATATGTTTGTGCCACACGCATCCACGCACACCTCTCAGGCACTCTTATGACTCTGCCTCATGATTGCTTGATGATGTCGAGGCAGTCCATGATGTTAACCCCTACACCGCGGGGTTGTCGGAGGCTCGCCAGGCCATTCTATCTATCTATCTATTGCCAGACGCCTCAATCCCGAACGGGGTGGCCACAAACAAATCGCCTCCATGTCACTCTGTCCCCTGCCATTTCACTACCACGCTCCCAACTCATACCCCCCTCTCTCATATACCTCTCCACTCCATCCCTTCATCTCATCCTCGGCCTCCCCCTCCCTCTCGCCCCCTCCACCTCACTCACATACACTCTCCTCGTCAATCTTTCACTCTCCATCCTCTCCACATGCCCAAACCACCTTAAAGTGTTTCTCCTAACACTTCCCATCACGTCCTGAACCATTCCTGTGGGGATATTTGCGCTCCGACTGACTTTTTAAAAATATTTGCCAAAAATCAGTTATTAGTCCTAGAATATTATAATTACATATGCATATGGCACGTACCTTCAGCTTTCTCCTAGGATGTTTTTTTTTAGCACTCGTCGACTACCGTAGGACTTGTGGAGACTTCTGAAGTTGGGTAACTAAGTCTCCACTTTACACTTCCCGACATCCCCTAATCTGAATACCACTGCCAGATATTATCACTAGAAACACTGTTTAATGATTTCCAAGTAGTTTGGAGTCCATACTAAAAAAAAAAAAAACTGTGAAAGCAATGTAAAATACGAGCGCGTACAGGCCTCCCACTCACGCTAATTCGCTGCTGGTATTCTGTCATTTCTTACTCATATACATACTCACACTTTATTATTTCTAGTACTTTTTTACACTTATATACATCTACAATCCTTTACCGCTTCCCACACGATGTTTAGTAGGGGTAGAGGTCACAGGGCCTTTTATAATAGGCGCAAAAGTGGCAGAAATGGAGGGGCGTCATTTCACCGTGAAGGACGAGAGCGAACTGGCTGTATCTTGGTAGCCAAGAGATGAAAATGTCAGCTGCTAATGTATATGCTAAGAAATAAGTTGTAGGAAATCCAGACAATACATAATAAATTAGGTAGTTCCGGGTGAATATAAATATCACTCAGTCTTCTCCCTTCCTTTCTTATATACATTTATATTACGAGAGTAGCTCATACGGCATATTTCACGGGGAAAAAATGCAGGGGAAATTAGCGAACGAGTTCAGATTGGATGTTGCCAAGTGATAATTAGCCAATTCCAGGTGTATGGCACTATCAATTACCTTATTTTTATATATACAGTATATATTATTTGATATAAGAATAGGGCATAGGACTCATTTCAATGGATGAAAACAGTGGAAAACTCCGGGGAAGATTTACTTAGTGCAGAGCGGCTGAGCAGATGACACGAGAGGGTAATGGAGGGGAGGTAGGGAGGGGAGTCTAGAATGGGGGAAAATGGCAAAATTGTCAACAATGGATGGGAGTACTGATGACATTAGCAGCTCTGACTATTGTTGGACATTGGCAGTGCTGATAGATGATAAGTCACCACCTGAAAGCCCGGGGGAATTAAAAATAACACAGAGTCACTCAAGTGATGCCCCGCGGTATGATCCATTGCACCCAACCGTCACGAAAGTGACGACCCGCGGTTAAGGGGTTAAAGTCTTTCCAGAACCCTTATACATCTGGATGTTTTCTAGCATTGAAAGTATCTGCCTAGAAGCCAAAGTATGTCATGTGTAGTATACTTTGAATTCTCTAATAACATCCATATCCACTGGAGGGATGAAATATAAAATGTTTGGTGACAAGAGCACTACTTCGACATGTGGGAACAGATTATTCAGATTTTTGGGGTAACATGATACGTTTTCAACCAGAAGCAGTATTTTAAAGTCCGTATTTCCCTCTTGTAGTACTCCTTCCAATCAGGAATTGTGTGAAGAGTTAGCTGCTTGTTGAATATTGCACCTGTCATACATGCCATCTTTAGTCTATGACTGATGTTTCCAGATGATGGGAAGATGTGTCTTAGAATATCCCTTCATCACATAGGGTGTTTCACAGTAATACATGCATACTGGCTTCATTTTCTTGTCACCTGCAGCATTTGCACCCAGCATTAATGTAAAACAATCTTTGGATGCCAAAGTCAGGTGCAGTCTTCTCCTTTCTTGGTGTGTTTGTAGAAGAATGCTTTTTCTTTCAAAATCATGATGTCTTATCAACAGTGAAAACTTGCTTAGGTGAATATTCCCCTTCATAGATGATTTGCTTTAATGATTCTTTGAAAATTTCAGCTGCTACTTGATCACAAATCATAGCCTCACCATTTCACTTCTGATTGTGGTAGGTACAGCACTTCTGAAAATGTTCAAATTATCCTCTGCTGGCTGTGAATGTTTCTTCTGAATCTTCTCACTCATTCAGTTCATCAGAGTCTCTTCGCTTTTCATTGGATAGCTCCCAGACTCAGAGGCACATTGTGTTTCTTAATGTGTTTTTCAATCCATACAGCCAACAGTTGCTCTATTTTCTCTGTTATTTCATCCCAGGTTATCTTCTTAATGTGAATAGAAGTCACTCTTTGAATGCTTTTTCTTATTTTCTTACCATTTCCATGAGTGGTCCTAACAGTGGTTGTGGTTAGTCCCAGTTCCTCACCAATGTCCACTTCACATTGCTCATCAGACCCTCATAACACTTCAAGTTCAGAGTTCAGAGTTATACTTTTTCCGCTCTTGTTGCCAGGTAGAACAGATGCACCGAAAGGGCATTTCTGGCTCATAGTGAATAGGAGTTGATACTATATGATGCTAAGAAAATGAGCATTCTTGCTAAGGTCTGGCCACCAGGAGTGTCACATGTTGACAAAGGCAGCATCTGAGGGTTCCTAGGTGTTTGTAATCAATGCTCATCTAAGTCCGAGACTTTTACTGGATAGCGTTATTAATGCTGAAAGGAAGAATGTGGCATGTAAGGTGGGAATGCAGATGAAAAGAGAAACAGGAATATCATAGGTGAGCAGTGTGTGAAGAATGATAGAGGAAAGGAAGTGGTGGCTAGTGAGACTGTTAAAGGCACCTGAAAGAGCATAATGACTGGTTGCAGAATGAGGAGTTTGACTGGAACAGGGAAGGCTTTGAGTCAGGGAATTGAGTGTTTGACCCTTGGCCTATGATTGATGGTGCTACTGTGAGGAAGGCAATTGCAGGATGCAGTTGGGGAATGTGGCAGGTGTGTCTGGGTTGATTGCTAAAATGTTGAAGGTCTTGGTTTAGTTATTGATATGATGAATTTGATTATACATGTGTGTGTGTTTTCCTAGTTGTCTGGCTGAAGAGTGTGACTGTAAATGTGTATAAAGGGAAGGGTGATATCCTGGAAAGAGAAAGTTATAGAGGCATAAAAATTTTGGACCAGATAATGTAAGTAGTGGAGAGAGTTCTAGAAGGTATGATAAGGGAAAAAGTGAATATTAGTGAGTGGGGTTTATACAGTACCAGGGAAAGGGGTCACTGATGCCATATTCAGTGTCCAACAGCTTCAGGAAAAAGATATAGGAAAGAAAAGGCAGCTATACTTTGTTTTTCTTAATTTGGAGAAGGCCTTTGACAGCCTTTAAGAGGGTGGTGAGGTGAGCAGTGAGAAGGCTTGGAATTGAAGAGTGACTGGTCAGGGTGGTTATGGTTATGCTTGTGGTTGCTCACACCCAGGTGAGAGTGAATGGAGATTTGAGGGATGAGTGTTCTGTAAATGTTGGCATGCATCAGGGGTCAGTCTTGAGCCTCTTGTTGTTTGCCATGGTGCTTGAAGTTCTCTTGTGTGACTTCAGAAATGGGCTGCCATGGGAGTTGATGTATTCTGATGACTTGGTGTTGATTGCACAGAATGAATAGGAGGCAGAGGAAAGATTTAGGAAATAGAGACGGATGGGGCACGAGGGTTTGAGAGTAATTAAGGTAAAATAGAATTGATGATATTTAGTGCCCCACCTTGTAAAACAACTAACTAAAAATACGAACAAGAAGCCTTGGACCAGGACTGACCAAAAGATGACGACTAAGGACCGAACAAAGTACTTGGTATGGATAGCGATGCTGTAAGGGGTATAAACGATGAGGTGAAAGAAAGAGAGATTGTACAGGTGCTTGAGGGTGCAAAAGTGAATGTATGTGGATTAACTGAAACTAAATGGAGAGGTGAAACTGTGGGAGAACGGGAGTATGGATGGGGTATATGCGCGGGAGTAGGTGAGAATGAGAGGGCAGAAGAAAGAGTGTGTATTGTTGTGAGTAAAAGATGGAATGAGAGTATAACAGAGTATGGATCGGTTGGCTCACGAATTGTGTGGGTAAGAGTGAAAGTTGGACTACAAATGTGGGCTATCGTGTGCGTGTATGCGCCAACGCAAGATTGTGCAAGGAGAGCGAGAGAAGAGTTTTGGACAAATGTGGAAGCGTGCTTGGAAAAGTTTGAAAGGAATGAGAGAGTGTTTTTGATTGGAAATATGGATGGAAAAGTAGGGAATGTTACGGTAGATGGAGTGGTCGGTGAGTGGGGTTGCCTGCAGAGGTGGATGAGAATGGCAGTGCTTTAGTGGACATTTGTGCTGGGAGGGGGTTCGTGATAGCTTTTTACCCTCTTCAGGCACAAAATCATCCATAGGTATACGTGGCGAGTGATGAGAAGGATAAATGGTGAACTGAATGAACGAAAGGCAATGACTGATTATGTGTGTGTGGATGAAAGGATGAGAAGATGTGTAATGGATGCAAGAGTATATAGAGGTTGGGGGAGTGGACTTTCGGACCACCACTTGGTGGTGGTCAGACTCAAAGTCCAAACAAAATGGAGAAAGAGAAGAAAGGAAGGACAGGAAGAAGTAGTTCTTACAAGGAGGGTAGAAAAGTTACAAGAGAATGGAATAAAGGCAGAATATAAAAGGGAAGTGGAGGAGTGATTTGGTAAATATAGTTTGGAGCAGATGGGGGACGTGGAAGGTGTGTGCAACATATTCACAGAAGAAATCTGTGCAGCATGTGAGGTGGTGTGTGGGGTGAAGAGAAGACGAAAGGGGGTGCAGGGAACAGCATGGTGGACTGAAGAGGTGAGAGAGGCTGTGGCACAAAAGAAGAAAGCATATAGTGAGTGGATGAGGAACAGGGGCAACGAAGAAGTTGAGAGACGGAAGAGAGAGTTATATTTAGAGAGGAGGAGAGAGGTGAAAAAATTAGTAGTAGAGAGTAAGAAGAGAATGGATGAGAAATTTGGAAGGAATTTGAGTGCAAAGTGGAGAGAATGTAAGAAAATGTTCTGGAAAGAGGTAAAGAGAATTAGACAGGGTGCCAGAGAAGTTAGTTGGGGAATGAAAGATAAAAATGGTCGATTACTAGTGGAGAAGGGAGAAAAAGTGAACAGATGGAGAGAACACTTTAACGAATTGTTGAACATAGAGAATGAAAGTAGTAATCACTCTACTATTCGGATCCCTCACTATTCGGACCTCGTGGGCTGTCCGCCCCCCAAAATGCCCAGAAATTCAAAAAAATCCGAAAAAATCGATTTTTTTGGACCGCGTCAGTTTGAATTTACTGTACGCGCCGATATGCTGTGTTTTCGCGCGTGGCGCCTGTCCGTCCGTCCCATTTCCCGCTCTGCTTCTGGCTTGTAAACACGCTTTGACAATGGCGGCCGAAGTGATTGGTTTTGTGGTGATACCCTTCCTCCTGCAGGGCCTGATGCTGCTCTTTACCTTCTTCATCATGTGTGTGATGATGGCCCCGCCTCCTGAGAAGAGGAAGAAAGTGGTTCTGACTCTGGAGAAGAAGAGGGAGGTATTGGAGAAGGTGGACCCCGGGTGGCCGACATCACGGATTCGTCGTGAATTCAACCTCCCCCGCTCCACCTTGTTTGATATCAAGAAGTCCCGAGACAAACTACAGCAGTACACGGCTGATTTCGCTTCGAAGACCAAACGAAACGTGGAGAGGAAGGTGATGTTTAGTCCTAAGTATGCAGACATCGACCGGTCCACGATGATTTGGTATCGACAACAACGTGCTGCTAGTGTATTGGTACGTGGAACGGAGCTGAAAGCTGCTGCTGAGAAGTTCGCAAGGCTCCAGGACTCGTCACTAGACCACACGGGAATTTACTGTTATGTACAGTGCAGTGAAGTGATGTGATCCCAGTTATGCAAAAAAAATGTTGTGGAAAGTGTTGGTGAGAAGTGCTGGTGATTGTCAGTTGCAAAGGTGTGTCAGGTGCAAGGTCTTCCTGTCAGAGTCTGAGATGATAGAGTGAGTTATACATCAGGACGGTGGCTTCTTTTTCGTAAGTACCCTAACTTCATCAAAATTCCTTGTTTTGTTCTTTCCATATCATTAATCTCATGCATAAACTGTGTGTAAGATGATTTCCATAATGATTTTCGTGCCTAACCTGTTTTCAGCATGCTGTAAATGTGTTAAAAAATTTCCCTAAATGTTAATCATAATTTCCTGCTTTCAATTTATTTTTTCATGCATGGTTTTAAGTGCACCAGCTATGAAAAAGGTGAATGCCAGTGAATTTTATGTCCGGTCATAACCTAACCTAACCTAACCTAACCTAACATTGTATTAATAATAATTTCCTGCTTTTAATTTAATTTTTTCATGCATGGTTTTAAGTGCACCAGCTATGAAAAAGGTGAATGCCAGTGAATTTCATGTCCGGTCATAACCTAACCTAACCTACCCTATCCTAACCTAACATTGTGTTAATCATAATTTCCTGCTTTTAATTTAATTTTTTCATGCATGGTTTTAAGTGCACCAGCTATGAAGAAAGTGAATGCCTTTGATTATTGTGCAAGATGATTACCATAAAGATTTTCATGTCTAACCTGTTTTCAGCATGCTGTAAATGTGTTAAAAAATTTCCCTAAATGTTAATCATAATTTCCTGCTTTCAATTTAATTTTTTCATGCATGGTTTTTAAGTGCACCAGCTATGAAAATGGTGAATGCCAGTGAATTTCATGTCCAGTCATAACCTAACCTAACCTAACCTAACCTAACCATTTTTCTGGTAACAGTTTACATCATTTACTGTATTTGATGCTTTGTGTCCAATAATTTAGTGCATAAAATGTGAGAAAAGATGATTTCCATGTCCTATACTTACTTATACTATGCTGGCAAGTTCTCACCACCTATGCCTCACTCACCTCTAAATCATCATTTTTTGGTTAAAATTCATTTAATTCATGCTTTGTGTGCATTATTTATGTGAAAAGGGACCTAAATAAGTGCTATACATGTCCAGTAGGGAGGTAGGAAGGTAGTTTTCTGATTAAGGTTAGGTTAGGTTAGGGTCATGAATGACCAGTGCTGGAGCTTCAGGCCCAATATTCGGACAAGACCACTGTCCGGACATTCCTTTGGCTCTATTACGTCGAATAGTGGAGGGATTACTGTAATGTAGTATAAGTGGCTGGGGGTGGCTGGGAGGAGGAGGGGTGTGGGAAGAGACGAAGAAATCAGTAGGATGAAAGTTGTGGAAGCAATGAAGAAGTTGAAATGGGGAAAGCACCAGGAATTGATGGAGTGTGTGGTGAAATGCTGAAGCATGGGGGAGAGATAGTAATAGAATGGATGTGGAAGATGTGCAAATTGGCCTGGGAGGAAGGTAGAGTCCCGAAGGATTGGAAGTCAGGTATAATTATTCCCCTGTAGAAAGGAAATAGGGAAAAAGAAGTGTGTGGTAATCATAGGGGCATTTGCCTTCTTAGTGTAATAGGAAAAGTGTATGGTAGGATACTTACCAACAGAGTTAGGGAAGTATCAGAGGAATTAGTTGGAGAAGAACAGGGAGGTTTTAGGAAGGGAAGAGGTTGTATAATTCATTCTTAGATCTCTAGTGGAAAAGTTTCTAGAGAAGGGAAAGAGATTGTATACAGCCTTCATGGATTTGGAGGAAGCATATGGCAGGGTGGATAGACAAGGATTGGGGGAAGTATTAAGAATATACGGAGTAGATGGGAAGTTGTTGAAGGCCGTGAAGAGTATGTATGAGGGTGCAAAGGCTGCAGTGTGTATGGATGGTGAACTGAGTGAATTTTTCCATTTGAAGGCTGGATTGAAACAAGGATGTGTCATGTGTCCATGGTTGTTCAATCTGTACATGGATGTGGTTATAAAAGAGATAGAAGGTAGGGCAGTGGATATTGCAGTGGCCCTAGTGAGAGAGGGAAGTGTTTGGAAACTTCTTATATTGTTGTTTGCAGATGATACTGTGTTGTTAAGTGAAGACATATGGGAGCTGCAAGGCTTGGTAGATGAGTATGGGAGAGTGTATAAGAAACAGAATCTAAAGCTGAATGTAGGGAAGAGTAAAGTGATTGTCTTCAAGAGAAGTGAAGTCAGTGAATGTACAGTGAGATTGGATGGGGAAGATATGGAGAATATGAGTGCATTTAAGTACTTGGGTAGTGTGATGAGTAAGGATGGAAGTTTAGAGGGTGAAGTGCTTGAAAGGGTGCAGCAGGGAAGAAAGGTTGCTGGTTCCTTAAAAGCAGTGATAAGAAAGAGAGAAGTGAGCATGGAAGTAAAAAAGCTGCTATATGACAGTATTGTGATACAGACTCTAACGTATGGAAGTGAAGCTTGGATCCTGTTGTAGGGACAGAAGTCAAGAGTGATAGCAGTGGAAATGAGTTATTTGATAGGAGCATGTGGAGTCACATGGAGAGACAGACTGACAAATGAGGAAGTGAAGTAGCATTGTGGTGTGGATGTGGATGTGATAGGAAGTGTTAGGAGAAACACATGAAGGTGGTTTGGGCATGTTGAGAGGATGGAGAGTGAGAGACTGACGAGGAGTGTGTATGTGAGTGATGTGGAGGGGGAGGAAAGGGAGGGAGAGGCCAAGGATGAGATGGAGTGGAGAGGTATATGAGAGAGGGGGGTGTGAGCTGGGAGCCGGACAGTGAAATGGCGGGGGACAAAGCGACATGGAGGCGATTTGTTTGTGGTCACCCCTTACGGGATTAAGGCATCCGGTGATAGATAGATAGATGATATTTAGGATTGGTGGTGGTACTGTCATAGCAGAGGGAGTTTGGCCTTGTGCAGTTTGCCACAAGGGTGTGTAAAGTATCTCCATCTTGTGTAGTGTGATAAGTGGGTGCATGAGATATATAGTGATATTAGACATAGGCTGTGAAATAATGCTGATTTTGTGTGTGCAGTTTGTGGGGAAAGTATGTGAGTGAGGTGGAGGGGGAGGAAAGGGAGGGAGAGGCCAAGGATGAGATGGAGAGATGGAGTGGAGAGGTATATGAGAGAGGGGGGTGTGAGCTGGGAGCCGGACAGTGAAATGGCGGGGGACAAAGTGACATGGAGGCGATTTGTTTGTGGCCACCCCTTACGGGATTAAGGCATCCGGTGATAGATAGATAGATGATATTTAGGATTGGTGGTGGTACTGTCATAGCAGAGGGAGTGTGGCCTTGTGCAGTTTGCCACAAGGGTGTGTAAAGTATCTCCATCTTGTGTAGTGTGATAAGTGGGTAAGATATGTAGTGATATTAGACATAGGCTGTGAAATAATGCTGATTTTGTGTGTGCAGTGTGTGGGGAAAGCATGTAGAAATTGTCAGATAGGATTGATCTGGCTGGAGAGTCTTGAGTGTGTGGAGGAGTATTTGGGGGACGTGTTATGGGCTGGAGGTGGGGCTGGAGTAAGGAGTGGGTGGAGGAAGTTTAGGGAGCTGTTGCCTCTTCTAACATTGAGAGGGCTCTCCCTGGGTGTTGAGGGATCTTTGCATGTGGCATGTTTTAGGAGTGTTACCCAGTATGGTAATGAGACCTGGGCAGTTTAGGAAGAGGATATTCGTTGGCTCAAACATACAGAAATGGCAGTGATTAGATGGATGTGTAGTGTGTCCTTGAATCCAAGGCCTAGAAGGTGGGGGGGAGCTAGAATTGTGATTGAAGAGTTGAGAGGAAGGATGGGACTGGAAAGTATTAATGTTGTGATGAGGAGGGGTAGATTGAGATGGTTTGGGCATGTTGAGAGGATGGAGGATGACAGTTGGGTGCAGAAGGTGAGAAGTGTGAATGCCAGGGGTAGGGTTGCGAGAGTCAGACCAAGAAAGACCTGGAACAAGGTCATAGATTGTGACCTTGAAGGACTGAACAGGGAGGCTGCCAGAGATCGTGCAGTGTGGAGAACCATCATTAGGTGACCAAGGCCGACGCATGCAAGTATGTTGGAGCCAATATAACAATACAAACGGTACAAGAGCAGACAAATTACGTGTACAGTACCAAATTTCTGGCTCCCTTGGTTTGAAAGCATTACTGGAACAACTGTTTTGTCAAACTAACAGAGGTACTCTCTGATAATGCAACAATACTGTCCATTTTCACAATCATCTCCAATACCATCCCCAGCATCATGCACAGCTGAGAACATATGTTTTTGTTTTCACAGTTGCCCCCAACCATTCTGCCAAGATCTTCATCTGGCACTGCGTTCTAGCTATTCCCATGTAATTTTTTATCATTTTGATGGCAAATGGAGGCTACCCAGCAGATGGCTCTGAAAGAAATTTGTTGCAATCTAACACACACATATATTATTGTTTTGAAATCAGTTATTCAATGAAATATTGCTTAGATAATTATACACGCCATACATAGAGTTTCTTGTATGTGTACACTTTTAAGAAACTATAATTTACCCAAATATAAGTCAGCTTATTGCTGTTTACCATGGAGCCTGCTGAGGCTTCAAAACAGATGGACTCTAAAGAAATAGAAGAAGCGTTGTTACCTCCGCCAACTTTAAAGAAATAGAAGAAGCGTTGTTACCTCCGCCAACTCTAAAGAAATAGAAGAAGCGTTGTTACCTCCGCCAACAAAGTTGGAGGTTATGTATTCACCTATGTTTGTTTGTTTGTCCACATGATATCTCCAAAAGTTCTCAGTGAATTTCAATGAAAATTTATGGAAGGGTGGGCAATGGGCCAAGAAAGAGGGGCGGATCAGGATCCTGATCCTATGTATCCTGCATAATACTGTATCTCCAAATGTTCTTAGTGAATTCCAGTGAAATATGTGGAAGGGTGGCCATGAGCCAAGAAAGAATGTATTAAATTTTGGTGTGGATCCAGATCTTTTTTTTTTTTTTTATGCAAGGAAGAAGGAACCAAAGGCCACAGGCCCGCACACTGCTTCTTCCAAGAAAAAGCAAAAACAATAGAAAAGAGAGCCAAATTCAAGATCCGTTCAATTCGAGATGCCTGGACACACTGCGTTTGAAAGACTGGAGATCATAGGAAGTAGGAAATACAGACAGAGGAAGACAGTTCCAGAGTTGACCAGTTGCATAAATAAAAGACTGGGAGTAACGGTTAACTCTTGCATTAGAGAGTTGGACAGAAAAGGGATGAGAGTTTGTTGCTAGACGGGTACTACGTGCCCGTCGTAGAGGTGGAGGGATGCAAGCAGACAGTTCAGAGGAACAGTGACCATTGAAGTAGCGATAGAAGAGAGATAAAGATGCAACAGTGCAGCGAAGAGACAAAGGTTGAAGGGAATCAGTAAGAGGAGGAGAGTTAATGAGACGAAAAGCCTTTGACTCCACCCTATTGAGAAGAGCTGCATGTGGGGAGCCTCCCCACGCATGAGAGTTGTACTCCATACACGGGCGAATAAAACCTGTGTACAAGGTCAACAACTGTGCATGGGTAAAGAAAGTACGGAATCGGCTTAGCACACCTAATCTCTTGGAAGCAGATTTCACAAGAGATGTAATATGTTCTTTCCAAGACAAATCCCGAGAGAATGAAACCCCAAGCATGTTCAAGGATGATGCAGGACATAACTGTTCATTATTAAACATTAGTGGGTAATCCTGAGGAAGACTTTGTCGGGTTGATAAGTGTAAGAACTGAGTTTTTGATGCATTAAAAATAACAAGATTATTTTTACCCCAATCAGAGATCCATTATATCCCACACAATATCTCCAAAAGTTCTCAATGAATTTCAATAAAATTTTTTGGAAGAGTGGGCCATGGGTTAAGGAGCAAATTGATTAAATTTTGGGGTGGATCCAGAGCCTATGTATTCCACACAGTATCTCCATGGATCCAGGGGAGGTGGTAGCTCGATCGGTAGAGAGTTGGCTTGCGGTCCCGTGGGACCCAGGTTCGAATCCTCGCTGGTGCAGGGAACAGTTTAAGGATTTGAATTTCATTAAATCAGGCTTTACTGATCTACCAGAAGACCCGCCGACATGTCGTAAAAATGACCCCGCTAATACCAATACACCAGTCCTGTATGAGACAGTCCTAGCATGTATTCAATATGGACGGTGGGTGTTAAGCACCGAAGTGGTGACATGTAGATTGTAGGAGGACCACTGGGCCTTGATAGCAGGCTGTGAAGCCTATGCCCAGAGTCGGACACATAAAAAAAAAAAAAAAAATGCATATCTTTTTTAATGGCATTGGCGGAGGTGTTCGCTCTTTGAGTGCTACAGGCATATCCCGGTTTAACGAAGTACCGAAGTTGGTTAAGTAAACCCCCATCATAAGCGAGGTATCATATATCGGGGTACTTTTAACATGTAAAGTAATGGGGAGCGTTTACCAGCCTTGGGTTTCTCCCCAAATTAAGCCCAAAATGAGCATGAAAACAAGGTTAAAGCCAATCTAAATGGCCTAACAGCTGTCAAGGAAGCTAACCTAGCCTAACACCTGTAAATAACTCACTAAAACTGACAAATAAAATCTGAAAACCGTCAAATATAAGTCTGGAAAAAATCAAGCTTAGTAAACTGTACCCCCAAATTGACAATGTTCACCCCACCTATGGCTAAAACACATTAAACTAAGTCTAAAAACAGTTTATAAATCAACCTAAACACAAAATTTTACTCTAAAATATCATCAGAATCGGTAAAAAAATCAAAACCCATCATTAACCCAAGGCATCCTGTCGACGTATGGGTACGTCGCGACATTTTGTCTCAGCTACACCCATCGACGTACCGGTACGTCGCGCAATTGCAAGGTTCATAATTTGCACAAATTTCAAATCTCGCATTTGATTTTGGGTACGTAGGCGCAGGAGACCTTCCCCTATCTGCCACCAGGCGGGGACACTCGGCGACCCCGCGTGACCCGCGCGCGGCTGCACCTCATTCACTCACCTCTTAGCAATGACCCAGGTCAGACATGGTGCGCTGAGGTCTATCAGAGGAACAGATTCAAGCTGCCCTGAACGCCTTCACAGGCGACAGTGATTCGCCCCTCAATGATGAGGTGGCAGATAAAGATTATTTGCAACCAGAGGAGGAGGAAAGTAGCAGCAGTGGTGAAGAGATCCCGTCATCGAGGAAGCGGCGTTACGTCACGTATCGTGCCACTAGAGATGGCCAGCCAGCACCAAAACATCGTGCTATAACCTCTCTGCAGCCCCTACGTGATGTGGAGCTGGATAGCGAGGACGAGGACAAGGAGGGAGCCATGGGACGTGCTTCCACGTGGTACGGCCACGAGATCATCACTCATCGCGGCCCCGAATGGACAGCACGTCGTACCCTTAGGTATGGGCCTAGTGTCTCATTTGGGGAGGGTGGAAGTGGCGTGGAGGGAGTGAGAAGTGAAATGGAAAGTGTAGGGGCGGTTATTGAAAGGGAGAGTGACGGGAGTGAGTCATTGTGCTCACGTGGTGGTGTGAGGCTGCGGAGCACCTCACACGTGGCGGTGAGGGAGCGGGGTGAATCACGTGGTGTGGTGATGGAGCGGGGAAGTGAGGAGGAGACACTCCCCAGCTCGTCATGTGCTCCCCGCTATTCCAGAACTTCCTCCCCACAGCCCCCTGATGATATTCAAGGCCATAAGGGTAAGGGAAGGGGTAAGGGTAAAGGGCGAGGGAAGAGGAGTACGAGTGGGGAAACCCTCCGCTCTCCTCCTCCCCAACCTCCCCCACCAGCATCTCCTCCCCACCCCGACAAAGGCAGCAATGGGGACGATGTGGGCGATGGTAATGTTACATGGAATTGGGAAGATGGGAGTGATTTTTCTCCCATCATTCACCTCTTCACTGAGCAGGGACGAGCTGGATGCACTGCTCCTGGTATTCACCATGGCTCAACCAGGCTGGATTTTTTCCACCTGTTTTTCGGTGAGGGTTTTGTCGAGCAGATTGTTGAACAGACCAACCGGTTTGCAAGCAGCCAGCGCCGTGAGAGTGAACAACTGGGCACAAGGAGCAGGCATTCCATTATTTATGATTACCCTGTCTCCCTGGCAGAGATGTTCATATTTTTTTCTCTGGTACTCTTGATGGGTATTTTACGTAAAAACAGAATTCCGTCATACTGGACTATGGACCCTCTCACACAGACACTGATCTTTGGCAAGATCATGAGCCATAATCGGATTCAGCAAATTCTCAGCCGCCTCCACTTTTACAATGCTGATGATCCTGCCAGTGTAAATGACACAGATAAGATGAGGCGAATTAGGTTGGTTTTTGATCACCTACGGCAAACATTCCGTTCCTTATTTTATCCCTATAGAGACCTTGTCATAGACGAGAGTTTTGTGTTGTGGAGAAGCAATATTTCATTTCTCCAGTATATACTCAGCAAAAGGCACCATTTTGGGTTCAAGATCTTTGTTATATGTGACTGTAGGACTGGTTATGTGCAAGACATAGTCTTGTACACCGGTGCACAGACAGACATAATAGAAGATCGCAGTATTGGACTCTGGGGAGCAGTGGTGAAGACAATGATTGAAAAGTACCTTCATTGTGGTCATGTCCTTTACCTCGATAACTGGTACACTCGCCCTCTTCTCACTCGTTATCTACACCTGCATGACACGAGACTTGGTACTGTCAAGGTGAACCAGCGTCGGGTGGTCAAGGTCGGGCAGAAACTAGACAAAAATGAGGTGGTCTTCTTCAAGGCTAACAACATCCTGGCAACAGTGTGGAACCACAACAGAGAAATCTGCCTCTTGTCCACAGTTCACCGCCCCTTGATGCACCGCACAGAGTCCGTGGATTACCGCATCTGGAAACCTGAGTGTGTGCTTGATTATAACATCAACATGCAGCTGGTGGACCAGTCAGACTCCATGATATCGAGTGTTGAGTGTGCCAGGACCACAATGAAGTGGTACAAGAAGCTTTTCTTTTACCTGCTCGATATAACTGCCCTAAATTGCCACCACCTGCATGCCATGACAACAGGTGTGCAGGAAACCTTTGAAGGGTTTGTCAGGGAGCTTGGCTGGGAAATTATAGCCTAGTATGGTGAGGAAAGGACTCAGCAAAGACCCCACACTGCCCCTAATGCCCAAACTCCCCTGAGAATTTCTGCCCGCCACTTTGCCACTCCTATTCCTCCCCAGCCAAACAGACCTTGGCCCCAACGCAGGTGTCATGTGTGTGGTAATTCCCAAGTGAGACCCCACACTCAGAGAAAAGACACCCGCTATGAGTGCATTGAGTGTGACGTGGGTCTCGTGGGTCTCTGCATTCACCCCTGTTTTAGGGAATACCACACGATGATGCACTTCTGAGATGGTGTGATAGTGATATGACGCTCATTCTCAGGAAAATATGCGACATGCAGATGCTCAGTGTAATTATAAGGCCAGTGAATATGTAAATATTAGTATAAAGTGGAAACGGGTATAATATTAGTTGAAAATTATTATGTTAGTGCATAAATATGTTCTAAGTCGAAACATTCTTAGTGAGTGTATAAAGGTGGAATATTCTCACACTCAGTGTAATTATAAAGCCAGTGAATATGTAAATATTAGTATAAAGTGGAAATGTGTATAATATTAGTTGAAAATTATTATGTTAGTGCATAAGTATATTCTAAGTCAAAACATTCCTAGCGAGTGTATAAAGGTGCGATATTCTCACACTTAGTGTAATTATAAGGCCAGTGAATATGAAAATATTAGTATAAAGTGGAATTGGGTATAATATTAGTTGAAAATTATTATGTTAGTGCATAAGTATATTCTAAGTCGAAACATTCCTAGCGAGTGTATAAAGGTGTGATATTCTGACGCTCAGTGTAATTATAAGGCCCGTGAATATTTAAATATTAGTATAAAGTGGAAATGGGTATAATATTAGTTGAAAATTATTATGTTAGTGCATAAATTTATTCTAAGTCGAAACATTCCTAGCGAGTATATAAAGGTGCGATATTCTGACGCTCAGTGTAATTATACGACATGTATATATGTAAATATTAGTATAAAGTGGAAACGGGTGTAATGTTAGTTGAAATTTATGATGTACAGTGCACTCTCACACAATGCGAGTTTATGGGCGGCAGAAACCCTCGCATTCTATGATTTCGCAGTGTGAACCAAAGAACTTATGGGAAAAATGGTATATGGTGGACAGCCTACCGAGGGCTTGGTCTTCAGGTCCCCTTCCAGCTTACTCTACCCTGCTAATACTTCGTGTACCAGTACTTTAAGCTGGACCAACAATATAACAACAGATAGAACACCATGTGCCTTTATTTGAATGACTTCTGGGCTTGTTAAGTAGGGAGGGGGTGGGTGGGTATTCAAAGCTTGGGGCGTTTACTCTTGCCCCGCTCTCACTGTCACAGCTGAGGTCTCGTGGAGGTGCCATAAAGCCTTTAAAGTCAACAGCTGAGACCAAGATGAACAGGTAAGTACTGCTAGGATGCTAAAATGGACCACAAGATGCGAGGTGCAGCATTCGTTCTCGCGGCAATATGGAGGAGAAGTGTTTGTTTACCCAGGAACAGCTGACCAGCTGCCTGCCATTTTGAACCTGGCTCATTGCCAGCCACCTGCCTTCATGTGATGACTCGCATTGTATAGCCCAACACTCGTAGAAATGGCGGGAAGACCATTTTTGCCTTGGAATCATACAGCCGATTCGCATGTTGAGAAGTTCGATTCACAGATTTCGCATTCGATAAAAATAAGCATTTTCTGGGTTGACCTCGCATTATAGGTGATTCACATCGTGTGAATTCGCATTGTGTAGGGGTGCACTGTAAGTGTAAAAATATATTCTAAGTCGAAACACGAGTGGTAGCAAGTGTGCTTGCTACATGATTGTGTGCTAGCAGTGCACCAAATATCATCGTAAGGATTGTAAATAGGTGAAAACATTTACATTGGGTGGAAAATGTTATAATGTCATTGAAAGAATAATATGAAACTATAAAAAATGTTACGTATGTTGAAAGAAGAGTCATAGCTAGTGCGCTGAGTATGCAAATATATGCTATCATTATGCTAAATATCATCATAATGAATGTAAACAGCTAAAAACATTTACATAAAGTCAATAATGGTAAAATGTCATTGAAGTAGTAATATTCAAGTAGAGAAAATGATATGTTTCATGAAACAAGAATCTTAGCGACTCAGTGTTACAAAAGTGACCAAACTTGCTATGCTTGCGCAATGGAGCAATGCTTATTTTTCCTATATATCTCACTGAAAGCCCATATATTGTTGTTCTGAATTTTTATTAGTTCCAAATCAATAAATGTAGATGTGTTCGTGGTTGTTTCTCCCAAAATTACCTACCATAGAAAATGTGAGAGCCAGACACATCAGTGACAAATTATGATACCTGCACCAGGGGGACTCACCTGTTCTGACCATTTCTGGACCCAGGTAACCACTTTCTTGTTCATATTCCTTTGTTTCTCAACAAAAGCGGATGTTTTAGCCAAAAAAAAAAATTTCCAAAATTGCTCAGGACTGGGGGGTATCGGAGGGGGGAAATCGGTCGGGACGTGACGGGTTAAACTGGAGTTTGGCCATCATTAGGCAGGGTATGATGGTATTTCAACCCCCATCATTAAGCCGGGGTATCACGTCTAGTGGTATCGTGTATCGAGGTATTTCTGTATTTAGTTTAATGCATATTTTCATAAAAATTTTGATATCAGATGCCCAGTGTTATACAGTATTGCCATTCAAAGGGACTGTGAAATCCAGAGGTGCTTTTTGGTTAGGATCTGACCCATACTTGGGCACGAAAGGTTAGGAACAACTGTGAAAACAGCCATGCACCCCTGATTCACTAATTACTGTATACACCTCCCATTTCTCAAAAGCATCATGGACTGCTGGAAAATTAAATGATATAGATATTCACTAATTACAGTATACACCTCCCATTTCTCAAAAGCATCATGGACTGCTGGAAAATTAAATGATATAGATATGAAATATGAATGAAATTAAATGATTTAGTAAAGTACACATGCAAATGAAACAGGCATGCAGATATTAAATACCGTACTGCACTTTTTTTTTTTTTTTTTTTTTTTTTTATGTGTCCGACTCTGGGCATAGGCTTCACAGCCTGCTATCAAGGCCCAGTCGTCCTCCTACAATCTACATGTCACCACTTCGGCGCTTAACACCCACCGTCCATATTGAATACATGCTAGGGCTGTCTCATACAGGACTGGTGTATTGGTATTAGCGGGGTCATTTTTACGACATGTCGGCGGGTCTTCTGGTAGATCAGTAAAGCCTGATTTAATGAAATTCAAATCCTTAAATTGTTCCCTGCACCAGTGAGGATTCGAACCTGGGTCCCACGGGACCGCAAGCCAACTCTCTACCGATCGAGCTAACTTGCAAAGAATGCTGCAACATGACTGCTCCCAGTGTGGCAAATTTTACGGTGTTACTTGCACTGTTGAGCTAATCACAGAGGTCTGGAAGTTGAAGGCTATCTGGATTACTGTGTTTCATAGATGACTGTGTCATCATGGATCTCTGATGCTACAGGTGGGACATCTAGGGTACTTGAACTTGGAGTTGTAGGATTTCCAAATGTACAAGTAGGTCTTCTGCTCTGACATACAGTTTTCGTGGCAATGTTATCTTCTTAAAAATTTCATCAACGCGAAGTTGTTTCACGTGTTTTGATCTTTCACTGTGTAATTTTTCATGCATCAAATAAAACATCATTAGCTCTTGTTGGGTCTCAAAGGGATGTCACTCCAACTCTTTGACTGCATCATTCAGCATCTCAGTTAACCTGTCAGTACTGAGTCTTTCAGTCACATCTATTTTATCTGCATCTGTCTCACATTCGTCACTTTCATTTTAATTATCAGGATTCAGAACTGTGTCTAAAATTTAGAATCAGTATGGTGATGAACTACCAGTTTCTTTGTCTACATTCATCCACTAAATGGAAGAGTTTCTTCTTTTTTTTATGCAAAGAAGAAGGAACCAAAGGCTAGAAGCCTGCATTTTGTTCCTTCCAAGAAAAAATAAAAACAAGATAATAGAGAGCCATATTCAAGATCCATTAATTTTGAGATGCCTAAACACATTGCATTTAATCCTTGGATTGCACAATTACCCTTTTTTACCCCACCCTATGGTGCACAAAAAATGAAGAGAAAAAGTTTTTTTTTTTTAAGTCTTTGTTTACTATAAACTTGAAGATAAACATCCAGGGCATCATCTGGTAAAAAAAAAAGATAATAAAATATCTCTCTCTCTCAGTTCATTTTTGATTAGGGGCCTGCTTAACCACTTAACCACGGGTCGTCACTCTCGTGACGGTCGGAGGCAATGGATCAAACCTACTGGGAAATAACTGATTAGTGTTTCTAGAGATAATATCAGGCATTGGTATTCATATTACGGGCTGTCGGGAAGTGTAAATTGGAGACTTCATGACCCAACTACAGAAGTCTCCACAAGTCATACGGTAGTCGACAAGTGCTAAAAAAAACATCCCATGAGAAAGCTGAAGGTATGTGCCATATGCTTATTTAATTATAATACTCTAGGACAAAATACTGATTTTTGGCAAATATTTTTAAAAAGGGAGTCAGAGCGCGAATTACCCCCGCGGCACGGGCAAGAACTGCCTCCGTCAACCCCGCGGTTAAGGGGTTAAGTATACCAACGGGAGTAGTGAAAAAATGAAAAAAAAAAATTTTTATTTTTTTATTATAGACTTGAAGATAAACATCCAGGGCTTCCTCTGGTAAAAGAAAAAAATCTCTCTCTTTCTATCTTTTCATAGAGCCATGCGTAAGTTTGCATAGGGGTGGAGTAGTTAGTGGTGATGCATGGGCAGCACAGCCTGAGTTGTGGTGCGCAGTGGGTCGCTACCTAGCCTAAGCTGTGGCTCGCAATCCACAGGTTAAAAGACTGAAGTCATAGGTAGAAGGAAATACAGACGGAGGAAGACAGTTCCAGAGTTGACCTGTTGCATAAAAGAAGGACTGAGAGTAACAGTTAACTCATGCATTAGAGAGTTGAACAGAAAAGGGATAAGAGTTTGCTGCTAGATGGGTGCTACACACCTGCCATAATGGTGGAGGGATGCAAGCAGATAGTTTAGAGGAGCAGTGACCATTGAAGTAGAGATAGAACAGATATAAAGACACAACCTTGCAATGAAGAGGTAGAGGTTGAAGGGAGCCAGTAAGAGGAGGAGGAGGTTTAATGAGATGAAAAGCCTTGTGGCTCCACCTTGTTGTACATGGGAGTTGTACTCTACACAGGGGCAAATTTAACCCATGTATAAAGTCAACAGTTGTGTGGGGGTGAAGAAGGCATGGAGTCAGCTTAGTACACCTAATCTCACAGAAGCAGATTTTACAATAGAGATTAGATGATTGTTGGATGGATGGTAATATTATTCCAAGATAAATCCCAAGAGAATGAAACCCCAAGTGTGTTTAAAGATGTTGCAGGACTGGGTTGGGTATTGTTAAAAATTAAAGGATGTTCTTGTGGCAGGTTCTGATGGGTCAAAAGATGTAAGAACTGAGTTTTTGATGCATTAAAAACAACAAGATTACTTTTACCTTATCAGAGACATGAATCAAATCTGACATATATGTCCCATAGCCTCATCTCTTGTTTGTTGTGGCCATCTACAACAGGTGCTGTAGAACGACCAGAAAGAAAGCTAGAAATGAAGGCACAGATAGATGGATAGAAACCATAAGAGGGCTGACTCAAAAGAAAGCTTTTAAGATGTCAAAAGCAGTGGCAAAGCTCACGCCTAGGTCCCGCAATGGGGATTACCTGGAGTCTGAAAGGAAGGTGAAAAGATCGCTAGTGGAGTGTCCCTGGCAGAATTCATACTGACTGTCGGAAAGATGGTTATGATATGAAAGATGCTCATTTTTTTTTTTTTTACGAATAAATGTAAAAACTTTAGAAATACAGGATGTTGGGCGATAATTAGAGGGCAGGGAATGATCACCCTTCATTGCAGTTCGCTGAATGAGAGCAAACTTCCAGCAAGAAGGAATGGTTCAAGTTGACAGACAAAGACAAACAAGTTTACCAAGGCAGGGTGTAAGCACAGAGGCACAATTCTTGTAACAATAGGAGGGACCCCATAAAGCCCTTATGCCCTGTTAGTATCGAGGCAAGAGATGGCCTCAACGATGAGGAAGTCAGAGGGGGGAACTAATGGAGGAACAGCACTGGAATCAGTTAAGTTTCTGTACTATATCCTTGGCTACAGGTCCTCTAATACTTTTGGCATACTGAAGCAGCTCATGATTAAAGTCTTTTGCTTTCCTTACATTAAATCCAGTGAAGTCTTTGTCAACATTTTCATCAGATGCATCTTCAAACATCAAGGCAGGTAACAACTTATGATGCTCATACATTTTCCTACACCAAAGCACATTTTTCATGTTGAATTCTTTAATAAATGTCTCTACAGACTTAGCAGCATTAACCATATCTAACATACTCTTCATGAAGAGTGAGCAACACTTAGCCTGGGTAGAGCCTATTATTCCCTGGTCCTGGGTTGGATCAGTGACGAACACTTATACTGTGGTGGTGAATACATTGTACAAAATTTTTTCTTACACATCAGTTCAGCTTTGGGGTGAGCTGAACAGTTGTCCTGATTAAGTAGAATTTTGCATTCTTCTGGTAGGCCTACAGATGCAAAGTGCACTCTGGCTTCTGAGGGGAGGGGGGAAGCCATTCTGAGGTAAGCTCGGTTGTAATTCAGCCATTCGTTTTTGCATTGTATGTTACTGGGTATATTGTAACATTCTCAAGGCACTAGGGCATTTACTTTTTCCTTTCACCAGTGGTTTACATCTGTGAGTGCCTGCTACATTGGAATACCCAAAGATGTTAACCCAGTATTTGGATTCTTTTAATCCTGTGGGGATTTGTTTTTCCTCTGTTGTTAGCTTCTTTCTTGGTTTCCATGGCCAGTATAATGCAGTTTCATCCACATCATACACCTGGTCAAGACTCAAGACTTAGGTGCATGCCTTGTACTGTACACGCCTCTGAAATTCATCCACAGCAGCTCCGTCCTGCTTTTTGGACCGCTTTTCTCCACATATTTTATGCATGGACATTCCATGACACCTCTTGAACTTTATAATCAGGTTATGTTCTAATTTATGTTCTTCGTGGAACGACTGAGCATGCTTCATTATTGTGCTACCAGATAAGTCCACGCCATCACTCTGCTGCTGTTGAAACCATTCCATCATCACTTGATCTAACAATCTTTCTTAGTTTTTCATACATTTGTTTGCATTTTCAAATCACTGTCTGCTTAGAATTTCAGTATTTTTTCCCATTGCTTTTTTATATCATTAGTTGACGAACCAATACCTATCTATTTATTGCCAGACTCCTTAATCCCACAAGGGGTGGCCATTAACATATCCCCTCCATGTTGCCCTGTCCCCTGCCATTTCACTGTCCTTACCCCAGCTCACACACCCTCTCTCATATACCTTTCCACTCCATCCCTCCATCATCCTTGGCCTCCCTTTCCCTCTCCCCCCCCCCTCCACCTCACTCACTTACACTCTCCTCGTTAATCTTTTGCTCTCCATCCTCTCCACACGTCCAAACCACCTCATTGTGTTTCTCTTAACACTTTCTATCATATCCACATCCATACCACAATGTTCCATCACTTACAAATTTGTTAGCCTCATTTCCACTGCTGTCACTCTTAACTTGTTTCCTTCCAACGAGGTCCAAGCTTCACTTCCATATGGTATCACAATACTGTCATTCAGCGACTTTTTTGCTTCCATGCTCACCTCCCAGTTTCTTATCCCTTCTTCAAAGAACCAGCAACCTTTCTTCCCTGCTGTACTTTTCAAGCACTTCATCTTCCAAAGTTCCATTCTTACTCATCACACTACACAGGTACTTAAAGGCACTCACACTTTCCGTTTCCTCATCATCCAACCTCACTGTGCATTCAGTGGCTTTATTTCTCTTGAAGACCATAACTTTACCCTTCTCTACATTCACCTTTAGATTTTGTTTCTTACATGCTCTCCCAAACCCATTCAGCAAGCCTTGCAGTTCACCTTTGTCTTCACTGAACAGCACAGTATCATCTGCAAGCACAGAACAGGAAGTTTCCAAAAGCTGCCCTCACTCATTAGTGCCACTGCAACATCCATTGTCCTACCTTGTATCTCTTTTATATTCCCATCCGTATACAGATTGAACAACCATAGAGACATAACACATCCCTGTTTCAATCCAATGTTCAGATAGAAAAATTCACTCAGTTCACCATCCACACACACTGCAGCCTTAGTACTCTCCTTCATACTCTTCACAGCATTCAGCAGCTTCCTATTTTCTCCATATACTGTATTCTTAATATTTTCCACATTCCTTGTCTATCCACTCTGTCATATGCTTCCCCCAAATCTGTGAAGGCTGCATACAACTTCTCTCCCCTCCCTAGAAACTTTTCCACTAAAGTGATAAGGATGAGTATCTGATCTTCACAGTCTTTTCATCCATCCATCCATCATCCAATCGTATGTCGCCCCACAGAGGAGCGTAGGAGCCCAGGGCTAGGCAAGTTGGTCCTGACATTTGAGATGAGAATGACCAGCTTCACTCATCCCTGAATGGCATTTCGTGAGCAATAAACCCCAACCATCCCTTGGATATAAACCTTTACCGGCTCAATCTGATTGGAGCACCATTATTACCCACTAAACCACCAGGTGCCAAAATGTGGTTATATGGTTACCACCCAGCGTAGTAAATGGTTTCCTGGTGTACAGGAAACCTTTTGGCTTGTCACCCACGGTAGAGTCACCCACAGGCAGAAGGAGGAGGAAAGAATGAAGGAAAGACAGAAGAGGGTGTATAAAGTGACCCGTAGTCAAAAGGACAAGGAAAGAATGAAGGAAAGAAAGACAGAAGAGGATGGAAGGAAAGAAGGGTGGAGTAGAGGTAAGGGCAGACACCCGAGAGCAGCACTACATCGAGTGAGTGGATCGGTTGGGGCACAATCTCTTCCTTTCCTAAAACCTACCTGTTCTTTTCCAGCTAAGGGATTTGTGCTAAGGGATATTTGTATGCAGCATGTGTTAGGAGTGTAATACTGTATGGTAGTGAGACCTGGACAGTAAAGGAAGAGGATATTTGCAGGCTCAGACATAAAGAAATGACAATGATTAGGTGGATATGCAGTGTGTCCCTGCGTGTAAGGCCTGGGGGGGCTGGGTTTAAGATGGAGGAGTTGAGAGGTAGGATGGGACTGGAATTTATTGGTGTTGTGATGAGGGTAGGTAGATTGAGGTGGTGTGGGCATGTGGAGAGGATGGGGGATGATAATTGGGTGCAGAAAGTGAGAAGCATTAATATTGGGGGAGTGGGTTGCTAGGGGTAGACTGAAAAAGATGTGGGATAAGGTCATTAAGTATGACCTCAGGGTTAAGGGACTGAAGAGGGAGGCTGCCATAGATCAAGCAGCATGGAGAGTTGCCATTAGGTTACCAAGGCCGGTGCATGCAAGCATGTTGGAACCTTAAAAATGAAACAAAATGATTTCCCTAAGTCTTTCAGTAAGTATCCTGCCATATACTTTTCCTGTTACACTAAGTAGACAAATGCCCCTATGATTACTGCACACTTCTTTTTCCCCTTTTCTTATGTACAGGGAAATGATTATATCTGAATTCCAATCCTCTGGGACTCTACCTTCCTCCCAGGCCAATCTGCACATCTTCCATATCCATTCTACTACTGTCCCTCCCCCATGCTTCAGCATTTCACCACACACTCCGTCAGTTCCTGGGGCCTCCTCCGTTTTGCTTTTCTTCATTGCTTCCACCAAAAGCAGAATTTTCTGATCTTTCAGATGACCCACGACATAAAAGTACCCCCCTAATACCAGCACAGTACACCAGTCCTGTGTGAGACAGCCCTAGCATGTATTCAGTATGGATGGTGGGTGTTAGCACTGAAGTGGTGACATGTGGAAATGTAGGAGGACTACTGGGACTTTAGGATAGGCCCTGAAGCCTTTGCCCAGAGTTGGGCACATTAAAAAAAAAAAAAAAAAAAAAAATCCAGCTAACTGATCTCTTCCTCCCATCTCACTTCCCTCCTCCTCCCAGCCATTCCCCAGCCACTTACACTTGTATTACTTTCATTCTCTATTTTTAACAAATCCTGAAGTGTTTTCTTCATCTGCTTACTTCTCCCCTCTCCACTATCAATCTACCATTTTTATCTTTCACTCCTCTGCTAACTTCTTTATCACCCTGTTTAATTCTCTTTACCTCCTTCCAGAACATTTTCTTACATTCCCTCCACTTTACACTCACATTTGTTTCAAATTCCTCATCCACTGTCATCTTATTCTTTTACTTATCTTTTCACCTTTCTCTTCCTCTCTTTATATAACTCTCTCTTCTATTTCTCAACTTCCTCCATGTCTTTGCTTCCCATCCACTTACTATATGCTTTCTTCTTTTGCTCCACAGCTTGTCTTACCTCTTCATTCCACCATGTTGTTCCTTGCATCCCCTTTCATCTTCTGTTCACCCCTTACACCACCTCGCATGCTGCATAGATTCAGGAAATGGGTGAGGGATGCAAATTCTTGTGTAATTACTCTTTTACTGAATTTTCTTTCATTGCCTTCTTTTATAGTCTTTAAAATGACTAAAAAAATGAAGAAGGGGGTAGAAGTACGAGAGAGAGAGAGAGTGAGTGAGTATATATCCCCATTGACAACCACACAGACATCAAAGTTACCTGTGTGGGCTTTGTGTAAACATTATTAAGGGAAGTGATGAGAGGGCGAGATATGCAAATGTCATGTATACTCCCTCTTTTATTGAATTTTCTTTTATTGTTTTCCTTTATAATCTTAGTTGTGACTTGAAAATGAATAAGAGATGGGATAGAAGTAACAGGAGGAGGAAAAGGATTAGGAAAGGACAAAAGGGAAAGAGGAACTTTGGTACAATGATATAGAGGGCAAGAGAAGAGAGATGAATAAAATTCGTGGTCTGTCAGTGTGAGGTTTTATAATGGAAAAAACATAACCCTTTGTATCCAGGACTGGTTGTGTACAGGTTTGCATGGTACTCTGAGTTTAACAAATGACTGCCTAGACTGGTTACTGGGCAAACATATAAGCATGGTACATAAATAATTCCTTTAGACATTTGTTGCACTGTTATAAACATCATTAGTTGTATCATTTAGTTGTTGGTAGATTACATATTTATGAATTTGGGATGTGGGCTGAAATTCTTCATCACTGTTTGATAAACTTATGTGGAAAATAGTTTTGAGATCCAACAAATTAGATATCTGACAACCATCATAGGTATGCATACCCATTGGATATCTGGGTACACCTGTACTGCACCATCATTGTCGGCAGAAGCCAACTTAGGTGCACAATAACAATGTTTTTAAGCTGAAAAATGCACGATAAGGGCAGTAGTTCAGACTTGTAGTGATAACAAAAACCACCATAACCCAGCGCATGTAAAACCATCATCTAGCCATCAGTAAATTCCACCTAAATAATCTACACCCAGAGTAGCATTTTCAGTATGTCATTAAACTGGTATTCATCAAACAAGCATTAAAAGTTGTACCTGTAATGACCTCCATAGCATCATTAATTTACTCTCCATACCCTGGATGTCATCATTATGATGGTAGCAATTTCCCTGGACAAAAGCAAGGTTGTCATGATAATCATGCTACCCTCTCATTTCTCACCAGTTGCTCCAAAAATGATTTGCACAGTCCTTTTACATAGTCTTAAAGAGACTCATGAGACTTGGCTCACTCCTTTTCCTGAGATGTTGCTGCCTCTTTCATGGGATGTTGCCCCCCCCCTCCCACCCACCCTTAGCATGAGCATACTGTCCATTCGCTTAATATGCAGACATTTGGCTGGTAGAAAACCTCACTTTCTAGAAATTTTGCACTCTACAAATAACATACCTAATGGGGAAAATTCTAATTGGTGGGGTGGCTGCCTCAACATTCACCCCTTTGGCCCCTCGTCTGTCATTTTGCCTGTGTATTATGGGGCAATAAACACATTTACACAGTAACTGTAACTGTCACAATAGTCCCTTACCTTAAAATCTATGCAGGAAAGACTTAGTTGACTTGACAAGATGGTGTTCCGAAGCAAGATGGGGCAGTTATGGTGTCCTGGCTCCTGCACCCTCCACACTGTCCAACTCCATCACACCACCACCACCACGCTCCACATCACTCATGAACCCTCAAAGTCCAAGGCAGACACAAGAGATGCACCATCATAGTCATCCTTGACTGATGTTGAGGGCACTGGATCTACTTCTTATTGAGGTGGAGTAAAGAAAGTGGTAATCAGAGTCTGATGCTTTCAGATTACTTCCTTGACATGCCTGTCACAATAGTAACAAAAGTTGTTTTTTGTGGCATCCAGAACCTCTTGAGCTCTCACTTTACACTTTTTGTTCATTGTCACTTGATCTTTAAACTCGTCAAAGGCTGCCAGGATTTTGCTTACGTTTCGGATTGGTAGATCTTCACTATTCATGGCCATGGCTTGTGACGTCATGACACGTGTCACTTGCTCAAGCTTTCTACAAGGGTAGGTCGTGTGCTGCTGCTGCACAACACCAGGTTTGGCACACTTTGCCGCCCTGATCATGTTTTCAAAACCAACTCGTGCACTACCGATTATTTATTTTTTTCACCTCCACATTGCACTTTAGATATTTTTGCATTGAAGAAGCTTGCGTATTAAGTGAATGGACTGTGTATATGCCATTGAGTTGAGGAAATTAAATAATTTTTACTCTGCTCCTTGGAAAAGGCCCCCCCCCAAAAAAAGTTCAAGTCCTAAGTTGAAGACCAGCAGTCCATTGCTTAAGAACTGTTACTCCAGTACAGGTATACCTCAATATACGATACCCCTAGATGTGATACCCCGGCTTAGCGATGGGGGTACAAATACCACCATACCCTGCTGGACAATGGCTGTGCCCCAGTTAAACGTTGGGCCCTCCAAGGTCGTGTCCACAGGCGATAGGGGAAAATTTTGAAACATGAGTGTTCCCGCGGCCAGCTGAGCCTTCCCACCTCCCAGGATACGCAGAAACACTCACGCAGCCCCCGCAGTCAACACTCACCCCGCACTCACTGTTATCGTTCTTCTCGCACCAGCCTTCTCTAGGTGAGGAACTCTCTTACACTCGCCCAGCCTGCATCGTGTTGCATCACCAATATTACGCAAGCCACTATCGTAGTGCATTGTAACTGAGTACAGGCATACCCCAGTTTAACAGTGTAATTGGTTAGGTAAAACCCCATCACTAGGCAGGGTATTGTACATCAGGGTGTTTTAACATGTAATGTGGAGTGTTTACCAGCCTTGGGTTTCCCCCCAAACCACATCCAAAACCCATCCAAATGAGCCCCAAAACAAGTTTAAAGCCAATCTAAATGGCCCAACATCTGTCAAGGAAGCTAACCTAAGCTTAACACTGATAAATAACCAACAAATAATGCCTGAAAATCATAGGGAATAGGTTAGAAAATATCAAACACCTCTCATCACTTACTTCTTGTAAGTCCATGTCTCCTGCTACGATCACCCCACCTCACAAGACACCCCCCCCACCCAGAGGCTAGGGGACATGTGGTGCTCCCTAGCATTCACTCATCCTTCTCAAAGCCCTCAAACCCCATCTTTAAGGGAGGGTTGGGGGGGGGGAGAAGTCTTGCGAGGTTGGGTGATCGTTGCGGGAGACTGATGCACTGGCTCTGGGGGTGGCGATGGAGTGTGATGTGATGACTCAGGCGGTGGTGATGGGGTGTGATGTGATGGCTCAGGCAGTGGCGATGAGGTGTGATGCAATGGCTCTGGAGTTGGTGATGGAGTGCGATGCGATGACAGAGAAGGTGGCGAGGGAGATAGCTGCGATGACCGGTGAGGTGGCGAGGGAGACCGCTGCGATGACTGATGAGGTAGCGATGGAATCAGATGCGGTGGCTCACATCATGGTGAGGGGAGACAGAGACAGTGGCCGAAGTGGTGAGGGAGATGGAGGCTGGGGCAAGGAAGGCAGCGATGGAGTGGCGGAGTGCCTTAGTGGAGACACAGGTGACACAGGAGACGGGGATTGGCTGGAGGTTAGGTCCAGCACTAGGGGCCGAGCACGTCCTTGGCGGGAGGAGACCGTAGGTGTTTCTTGACCCGTCGATGGTGGGGGAGATGCTCTGCTCGTCGAGGGCTTGGGAGATCCTTTGTGGCTTGCTGGCATGGTAGGAGCCTGTTTTGAAGAAGACAGTGATTGTTGTCTGCCTGGCTGCCCTCTTATTTTCCTCCAGCCGATTAGCTGTGTTTTTGCTTCGTCCTGGAAGAGGATCATGTGTGTGCATCAGCGCAGTTATTTTGTCCAGCTTGGTCAGCATCTCCCTCAGAATTGTTATATTTAGGGTGCACACTTCAGGGGTGACCTCCTCTTCTTGTGCCTCCTGGTGCACCCACTTAATCTCCATATTGAGGAGCTTCTCGTTGCTGAGCTCCTCCCTGTGCCTTTCGAGAACCACCTTCATGTCCTCTTTGTCGACCTCCCTGAAGCCCACCTCATGTGACGAGTCAGCTATGTCCTACCAGACACGCTGCACCAGCGGACCTTGCACTCTTTTAGGGAGGCCAGTGAAGGAGTGGACACACACTGGGCACAGCTTCTGCCACGCACCGTTAATGGTGGGCTGGCTAACTTCACGCCACACTGCAGTGATGTTCTCTATGGCGTGATGTATATAGTAGCCCTTCCAGAACTGCTGCACTGTTGTTCTGTCATCACTGTTACATGCCCTCACCAACACACTTTGGGAGTGGAAAAATATGTGCCAAGAGTAAGGGGGAAAGAAAACAGGAAAAAGGAGTGGTTTAATAGAAGTAAACATTTATGACAGCAAAAAAAGAGAGGGGCATTGCATGGAACAAATGGAGAAAGAGAGGTAATAACAGAACAAAGGAAGGATATAAAAGAACTAGAAATGAATATACAAGAATATGTAGAGAGGAAGAAAGGAACTTTGAAAAAGGTATAATTGACAAATGTAAGGATGAACCCAAATTGTTTTATAGATTTGTTAATGGCAAATTGAAGCTGCTTTAAGGAGTCACCAGACTGAAAGTAGAAGGAGAGGTCTACAAGGATGCAGTAATGCAAGCTGAAATAATGAACAAATGTTTCCAATCAGTTTTCACTAAGGAAAGGGAGTTTGTGGAGGGGGAGTGAGTGATTAGAAATGTAGTGATAAAAGATATAAAAGTGTAAGTGCGGGAAGTGTATAAATTACTAGAAACTCAAGATGTAAGGAAAGCCCCAGGACCGGTTGGAATCTCTAATTGGGTACTGAAGAAATGCAGAGAACAACTGATGGATAAGATTCACAATTTAATTGTGTGTTCCCTGGAAGAGGGGAAAGTGCCTCGGGAATGGAAGTGGGCAAATGTGGTGCCAATCTATAAGGTAGGAAACAAGGAAGAACCCCTGAATTATAGACCAGTGTCCCTAACCAGCATGGTCGCGAAATTGTGTGAGACAATCCTGAAAGATAGATGGATAAAATATCTGGAAGAGATGAATATTTTGACTGAAAGTCAATTTGGATTAAGAAGTGGAAGGTCATGTGTTTCCAACTTG
>JAGKTI010005344.1:20489-45542 GCA_018397915.1 Birgus latro | reverse complement strand
GACTAGTCTTGTAGGGTATGTGACATACAGGCTATGTAAGTGGCTCGTGACACTGTTGTCCCCTTTTGTGGGCACCATTTCTGACCCATTTGTACCAATCAGTGAGGATCTGGTTTGGAAGCTAATGTCTTTTAATGTTATGTACCCTTACAAACTAGTTAGTATTTATGTCAACTCCTTGTTCACCGATGTTTCTGTTGAAGGGGTGCTAGCTTTCTGCCAAGCGTTTTGTGTGCCACCATTGATGGTATTCCCTGTGAAAGTACCATAAGTCTAATATGGTTGTGGAGATTATTTTTCTTTTGTATTTGAGGGCAGACATTACCAACACAAAGTTAGTAAGTCTGTGGGTATTCCTAGCTCCGCTCTTTTGGCAACTATTTACACGATGCATTTTGAAAGCAATTTGCTGACCCCTGTAGAGAAGCAAAGCATAGTATGACTCCGACGCGTTCAGGTTAGGAGAGGCCATGTGTGGGTGCTGGGGAAAGTGGCAACCGAGTCTAAGCCCCTGCACTACTCATTTACTGCGAGATTTCTCCCTTACAGTGACTAAATGAACAGTCTGCAAGTAACAAAAATAAAATGTGACAGTACGTCTTGATAGTGAAATGGCTCAACTGAAAAAGACCAATACAAACCAAGGCAAATAAAAACAACTTAAAAAGGAGTAAATAAATTTCTATCTGTGCTGACTACTAACCCTAGTGTTTCGTGCCCGCAGGTGACAAGCGAGGAGATGGCAGAGTCCCCCCCACCCGCTGACCCCCCCGGCCTCCCACACACCCCACCCACCCCCCTCACCCCACACCCCCCTCACGCACCCGCTAATAAGGAAGCACAGGACGGGACTGAGTGCACTGGGGATGGTGGTGGTAATGGTAAGTGTTGTGGTAGTTGTGGTGGGTGATTGTGGTAGATGGTGGCTGTAGGTGTGATAGGTGGTGTGGTAGCTAAGGTTGGTGACTGCGGTAACTGTGATTTGTAATGTGTTAAGTGATAGCGGTGTTGATGGTAGATGCTATGGTAGTTGTGGTAGATATTAGTGGTAGTGGGAACAGATAGTGGTGATGGTGATAGATATTTTAGTGGAATGGGTAATAGAAAATATTGGTGGATAATGCTGGTACAGGTGATAGATACTGGTGGTAATAGTGATAGATAATGGTGGCAATGGTGATACACAGTGTGGTGATGGGTAATAATAGCAGCGTTGACAGATAGTGTGGTAATGGTGACAATTTATGGTTGTAATGGTGACGGGCAATGATGACAGTGTTGACAGACTGTAGGTGTTGCTTGCCGCCGATCTGTCTGGCTGAGCAGACCCGTCGATCGCAGGTGAGCAACCCCACTTACTGAGTCGTCCCATAGGTTCCCTACGGCGTTTACTTTGTGTTTGTATCTTAGTATGGCAGTGCTGCGCAATGCTGCATTATGTGTGCAATGTTTTGTCGGCCTACTTTACAGGCAGGGCACGTGTTACGGGTGATTCCACCCAACCCAAATCTAAGCTGGTAACTGAGGAGGGCTGGGTGATGTCTTGATCAATGGTTACCTACGTGAACTCGAACTATTTAAAGACAGTTCTGATGGGTGAATGTCAGATGAGAGGGTTTTAATTTAAAATCCCGGCCCTCACGTGAAGTGAGTATGTAAATGTTTCACCAGTGCTAGTGTGGGAATGTCTGAAGGTGGGATGTTGCTGAAGAGGCTCTGGTAATGCTTGTGTGGCGATGTTGTATGTGTCAAGTTGTGCTGTGTGGCACCCTCATAAAATGACAAAGGTGTTGTGTGCGAGCACAGGCTGTTGCGTCGAACTGTGTGCCTCTCATTTAAAGATATTTTCTAACAGGGAGGACTTTAGTCTCAAAGTGTAAGTGAGCTGTGGGAGCGGTTTGGTGCAGTCAGAGATGATGCATAGAGCATTATGTTCAGCAAGATGTTTGATAGGGTGGGGTCCATTCTGGGGATGCATAGCTCATCACTAATCTGATATACTGTTTGTAGACACTGATGAGGAGCCTATACATGGTGATATTGTGCACCCTGGGTGGAGCACCTATGGTGATCACCCAGGAGCCAAACCTCCTCATATTTCCCTGCACCTCACCATGAGAAGGAACCTGGTAAGATCCTGGGGAGGTGCTGCCTCTCACAAGGGGGTGCTGGTTGCATGCGCGATTTATGTACAGTACTGTATCTTTAGGACAGCCCCAAAGGAGAAGTTTCTTACCAGTGGTCGACGGGTCTGCTAGCCCAGAGTGATTAGAGTTTAGCAATAATAACGACAACTTTTTGTAGAATAGTGATTGAGTTTCTCTTTGTTGTCTAAAGTTTGTCCCTGTAAGTACCCTGAGTGTGTGGGGGTGCACCCCCTCTTGATGTCTTGTGTGTGGTCCTTAAAGGAAAGACCATTGTCATATGCCACTCTAAAGATCTTGATGGAGGGGGGCTTGTGGCACAGAGTGTACATTGCTATGTTGAAGTTTGGGGAGTACCTGTGCTCATGTTTGTTGCTGGTAACAAGTGTGGTGGCAAATTTTGGTTGGAGCGATCGTCAACCTGTTGTACTCAACCCATACTGGCACCTGAAGTGTGTTGAGGTACTCTTGTAACAGTGAACAAGTTGTGTTTGCGATGTGATGTGTGGATGCTATGGTGATGTCATCTGCATATGAGGCAATATTTGTGGGCATTTGGGGTATGGGAATATCATACATGTGCGGGGTGAAAATAGTAGGTGAAAGAAAGGAGCCCCACGGAAAGCCATTAAGTTTCGTGTCTGTGATGAATTACCCTGGGATGAAACATGTATATGTTGACAAGATAAGAAGTTGACAAGCCAGTGTTTGCTGTTGTTCTCTATGTTTGTGTTGTAGATTTTGGTGACTAGTTCGCATCGGGGAATGACATAAAAAACTTTTCTAATATCCATTGTTGAAAGAAGTGCGCGTCGTGCGGGTCTTGTGGAGATATCATCATTTACGTGTTGTATGAGGTTGGTTAGTAAGGTGCTTGTGAAACATGATGCTCTAAAGCCATGTTTGAAGGAGCAAGGGGAATATGAGAAATGAATTTGTCAAGAATTAGGCATATACTTCTTTTGAATGGCATGGTAAGTACTGTCATGGGTCTTTAGAAAGAAGAGTATATTGGGCCCTTGTCTGACTTGAGCGTAATGATAGTGGCTCCATGTTTCCAAATGTTGGGAATGTACAATGTGCGTATGAATAGTTGCTGATGTTTGTGAGGGCATGGATGCTGTGTGGTTCTAAGTGTTTCAGGTGCGGCCTATTAATGCCATCCGGCCCTGTGACTGTAGCTTTTTTTTTTTTTTTTAAATGCTGCATGTCTGTTCTGGAGTGAAGGAGATTGTTTTTCTGAGTTAGTACTTGTTGGTGTGAGGTCACCTATGTTTGTGAAGTTGTCCACGAGTATGTATATATGTTCATTGTAAGAAGAGGAGTGTTAGATGTTGATGGTGATAGCTGCATAGATCTCGGAGATGCTTGTTCATGATTAACAGATGTTATTAGGTGTTTTTGTAGAGACGAGAGAGGCCTGTGGAGTAGATGAATGTTGTTACAAAGGCTTTCCACTTTTCTGTTTCCCATTATGTTAATGCTGTTGTCACTTTCGTTATTTGATTGCTGGAGTATTGTGATGGCGTCTTGTGTTTGTAGGAGAGATCCGTGTTTGAATGAGCCGTGTTGTTTTATGAAGTGATCAATCTCTGGGGTAAAGTTTGGGATGTAGTGTTTTATGCTGCCTTGTGGATTGTGGTGTTTGTTGCATAAATTTCGTAATGTACCTGTTAATGTTGGGGACAGGTGTGTTGGTTACTGTGTGAATGACGTCCTGGCGATAGATAATGGTGGTAATGATCATGGATAGCGATTTAATGGGAAAGGTTATAGTGTTGTGCTAGTAGTGATAGCAGTTTATGGTGGTAGGGATGACAGAGTAAAGTAGACTGTAGCACCAGTCGAACAGGGTGGTACTCCCAAGATGGAAGGAAAGCTGATGACAGGGAGAGCTGGAGTTCCTGTTTCATCAGCCCTTGGGACTAGTCTCTGACTAACTCCCTTTGCTGAACTTTTTCAATGTTTCAGTAACACCGAGTGAGCTACCATGCTCTTCAATGCAGGTTCCTCTAACTGTCAACACCAAAGTACATGCACACTACACTTCCTATTCAAAACTTAAGAAAAATGGCATCTCAACATCAAGCCTAGGAGTCCCCCGGTAGGGGGGTCATAAAAGCCCCTCTCCTGGTCACGACCTAGTGAGATACCTGAACCACTGTCTGACCTACTCCATATTCATTTCTGCAACATTCTTCGCCTCTCCTCTAACACTCTCTCTCTCCTGAACACCACCTCACTTCTTCCAAACCTCTCCTTCTCCTCCTCACTGAGACTCAACTGTCTGAGGCGACTGATAGCAAACCGTTCCCTGCATCCTCCTACTTCATCTATACTCTCTTCAAAGTCAAAGGTGGCTGCTGCTCTCATGTTAATAACTTGAATAGTCTGAAGTCCTACTCTCTGGCTTCGTTTTTTCTGTCGTTCTCTGAATAAATACATTTGTGCTGCTTACTTATCTACTGATTCTACTAATTATGAAAAAATTCTTCGAAAATCTTGCTTGTAAGATGGAGCACATCCTAACAATCTCTCCTTTCTCTGAAATCATCATTCTAGGCGATTTCAGTGTCCATCACCACCCATGGCTCTCCTCTCCTTTCACTCATCGACCTGGTGAACAAGCCTATATCCTTTCTGTCCATAATGACCTAGAGCAGCTTCTACAGCACGCTACCGATATCTCTGCCCGCCTTGCAGTGTCCAAACATACTTGACCTCTTCCTTACAACTAATCCTTCTGCTTACAGTGTTAATCTTTTCTCTTCATTGGGCTCCCATGATCACAACCTTATCACCTTATCCTGTCCTATCGCTCCAGTAAGGCCTGTGGACCCTTCCATGAAACAACAGCTGTGGCTCTTTGGAGCTGCTGATGGGAAGCCCTCAGACAGTACTTCTTTGGTTTTCCCTATGATTATTACTTCCATGGCCGAGAGCCATATGAGTGTGCCTTGCACATTATAGTGATTATTCTCTCAGGCGTGAAGGCATCCATTCATTTCTCTTATCATGGGACTAAGGAAAAAAAAACCTTGGTTTAATAACGCATGTTCTAATGCTGTCCACAACAATGAGAGGGCCTGCAAAAGGTACTGGAACCAACCTACCCTTGAATTTCATATCTCTCTATATTTCTGCCCAGAATAGTGCTAAATCGGTTCTTCACTTTGTTCAAAATAATTTCATTTGTACAAATGCTCTGAACTCTCCAACTTGAATTCTTTCCACTCCTTCTGGCACCATGCCCGAAACCTTTCTAACAACTTTATCTCATCATCATTCCCCTCCTCTTTTCCACTATGATGGGTCTGTAGCTGTTTCTACTACTGATAAAGCTGAACTCTTCGCTCAGACACTCTCCTCCAATTCCACCATAGACGATTTTGGTGCTGTGCCACCATCACTTCCCCGTGCTGACTTTCTCATGGTTGGCATTAAAATTTCATCAACTGATGTATTTTCTGCCATCACTGGCCTCAGTACTAACAGGGCATATTGGCCAGGTGGGGTCCCTCCTGTTTTCTTCATGAACTATGCTGTGTATACACCCCGCCTAGGAAAACTTTTCGCCTTTGTATGTCAACTTGTATCTTTCCTTCTTTTTTGGAAGTTTGCTCTCATTCAGCCTGTACCAAAGAAGGGTGACAATTCCCAGCCTTATCGCCCAATTGCTACGACTGTAGACGTCCACCATTCTCCTCGAGCTATCAAAATTGGTGTTCCTCAGTGCTCTGTCCCATAACCAACTCTCTTCCTTCTTTTCATCAATGACCATCTAAGCTGTACATTTAACTCTATCCACTCATACACTGATGACTTCCACCTTTCACCTTTCCATTCATTTGCAAGTGTCTATCCCAGCAATTATTTAAAAAAACAAGAGCTGAGGCTACGGCACACCTAATGTCTGACTTGGCTCATGTCTCTGATTAGTGTAAAAGTACTGTTGTTGTTTTTCATACATCAAAAACTCAGTTCTTACATTTTTCAATCCATCAAAATCTTCTGCAGTAATATCCTCTAATTTTTAACAATATCCAACTCAATCCTGCATCATCTTTGAACATACTTGGTGTTTCATTCTCCCGGAATTTATCTTGGAAAGTTCATATTACCTCTCTTGTAAAGTCTCCTTCCAAGAGATTAGTTGTGCTTTGCCAACTTTGTGCCTACTTTATCCCCGTACAGTTGTTGACTTTATGTACGTTTTTTTTTTTTGTCCATGTGTAGTGTACAACTCTCATTTGTGGGAAGGCTTCCCACATACAGCTCGTCTTACCAAGGTGGAGTCAAAGGCATTTCATTTAATTAATTCTCCTCCTCTTACTGGCTCCCTTCAGCCTATGTCACTTTGCCGCATTGTAGCATCGTTATCTCTTTTCTGTAGCTATTACAATGGTCACTGTTCGACTGAACTGTCTGCTTGCATCCCTCCAACTCTATAGCCGGTGCACAGCACCCGTCTAGCAACATACTCTCACCCCTTTTCTCTTCAACTCTCTAATGCAAGAATTAACAGTTACTCCCAGTCCTTCATGTATGCAACAGGTCATGTCTGGAACTGTCTTCCTTTGCCTGTATTTCGAACTGCCTATAACCTCCAATCTCATACGTATCCAGGCATCTCGAACTCAAAACAGATCTTGAATTTGGCTCTCTGTTATCTTGTGTTTTTTTTTTCTTGGAGGGAACAGTCTTGAGACATGGACAACCAGTGGCCTGTGCACTCCTCATGCTGGCCGGGTACACCTTTTGCGCAGGTATGTGGTAGTAAAAGGACTCCTGAATTAATCAAAAAGATGGAGTCTCAAAGATCTATACCAAAATCATAATTCTGCCTCTGACTCAGGATGATTGCCTATGCCTGCTGTAGTAGTTAAAACTGCAAATGCAAAGGCAAACTGATCACTTTTATTACTCCCATCTTGGAGAGAATAGAGAAACGGATGATGACGATGACAATTACTATTACTATTAAAACTTCCCACATCCTTATGGGAAGTTTTCTTGTTTTTGTCAGTATTCATTATTATTATTATTATTATTATTATTATTATTATTATTATTATTATCATTATTATATTTTTAATCACGATATTTCAAAGGCTATGTGGCCAAGAACCTTCATACTTGGTCAATTTAGTCGGTCAGCTATCTACTTCGGTTGGCCAAATATGTTAGCAATCCATTGACCAGATCTCCAGATACTATCCGGAACATATAAAAGTGAGTCATCCACGCTGTTTAAAGAACCACCTACGCTGGGAAGCCGAAATTTTACTACGAAATATTCTTAACCCGTCACGTCCCGACCGATTTCCTAACTCCGATACCCCCCAGTCCCGAGCAATTTCGGATTTTTTTTTTTTTTTTTGTTCAAACATTCGCTTTTGGTGAGAAACATCGAGAATTCATAGAGAAATCGTCCACAGGAGCTTATAAATGGTGCTACAGGTAATGAGTCAGCCTTACCTATCGTTCTCACTCAGGGTATCTGGCCTCAAAGAAAACGAACTATGGGAGGGTAAACTAATTCAAACCATTTTCAAATTCGTATTTATTTATTTATTTGGTACGAATTTATGTGTAGTACAAGACTAAATTGGTTTCCACACAGTTATATAGGCAATAGAAGCATTGTTCAGTCACCAAACACATCGACATATGGCACCTTCCTTTACGACATTACCATTTTTTTTAAAATAACCGAACAGAGGAGGGAAAAACAAATGAACAATTAAAAAAAAAGATCCATACACCAGGTTATTGGTGTCCTCCATTCATGAAATACCTGTAACAGTTGGACTTGAACAGCTGTAGACTGAAGTTTGGAGGAAAACAACTCTGAAGAAGCAAGTTCCAGAGAGATGCAGTTTGGGGAATAAAAGAATTCTGATAGGCGGAAGTTCTGCAATATGGCAGTGTGACATTCCAGTCATGAGCGCTGCCAGATGCCCGCGTAGCACGAGGGAAGGCATGGAGAGGTGGCACAATGAACGCAACTTCGTCTGAGCATTTACCATAAAAATATCTGTAAAATAATGCAAAGGAGACAACATTCCTTCTTACTCGTAGGGGAGGTATAAAGTATTTGTCATAGCAGGGTTATTAATAATTCCAACAGCTTTCTTCTGAATTTTGTCTAGTTGTTTTAATGCAACCTCTCCACATCCATTCCACAAGGGTGAGCAATATTCAAGCTGAGAGCACACATGACTTTTGTAAATTATAGCTATCTGCTCGTCAGTGAAGAAGTTACGGACTCTGTATAATAATCCAAGTTTCTTTGAGGCGGTTTTAGCACGTGATCTGACATGAGAGGTCCAGCTGAGGGCACTGTTAAGTGAGATACTGAGAATTTCAATTCCTTTGAAGAGGGGAATATTTGTAGCATTGAAGGTAATATATGAATCAGGCAATATCTGTCTATTAGTAAATTGTATATATTTGGTTTTACTAGCATTAAATGAGACAAGGTTGTTTTGTCCCCATTCACTGATCATAGATAAGTCTTGATTTATGGAGATGACTGTACTAAGTTGAGAATTAGAGATATTAGACTTTGTAAATGGGTGTCTGAGTGTGAATGAACTGTGAAGTGTTGAGTCGTCTGCATATGAATGTATGGGATTGTGGGTGACAGAGAAGAGGTCATTAATATGAACCAGGAACAGAGTTGGTGCCAGAACTGACCCCTGTGAGTGGAAATTGGAATATACATCATCTACTTTTACTCTTATTTTTCTGTCGCTGAGATATGAGGCAAACAGAGGAACAAAAGACGTTAATCCATAGCAAGGGAGTTTGGACAGCAGGGAATGATGCCATACTCTGTCGAAAGCCTTGGGAATATAAAGGGCTACTGCGCGAGTTTCTCCATATAGGTCGATTGATTGATGATGTTATGAGTCAGGATATTAAGTATGTCAATGGTGGATCTTTCGTGGTGAAAACCATAATGTTTATCCCTAATTAAGTTGTGGATTCGAGGTGTTTATCTATGTGCTTATTAAAATTTCGAATACTTTACCAAGAGCATATGTGACAGCTATTGAGCTGTAATCAGAGGGGTCAGAGGAATTTCCTTTCTTTGGAATTGGGTGGATATTGGCTTCTTCCCATGAATTGGGGAATGAAGAAGTACGTATGCATAGTCTGAATAATTAGCAAGAACAGGTGCAAGTTCTGGGGAACACTTTTTCAAAACAATTGGAGGAATTCCATCTGGGCCTGGAGCTTTATTGGTAGGTAAATTGTCTAGGATGGATTTTACATATCTTGTCTGTATTTTAAGTGGGACAATTTCGGGAGAGTCAAGTTCTAATACTGGGACGTTCTGGCTGACTTCCTCCAAGGTAGAATTTCTGGCAAATGTACTGGCAAAGATATTTGCTTTCCTATGTGGGTCATTTGTAATGTTGCCATCTGAAAATTTTAGTGGGGGAGTTATTATTGAAAGAATTAAGAGTTGACCAAAATATTCTATTATCATTAGGGTTGTTGAGTAGTTTTGATGCTTGATTATGAAGAAAGTTTGATTTAGCGAGATTTATTACAGCTTTTGCATGGTTCCTAGCAATTTTAAATTGACAGAGTGATTCAGATGTTTTTTATTTTAAGTAAGTGTTGTATGCTAATGACTTTTGGGCAGTTGCTCTTGCACGGCTGCTATCAAACTACTGTTTGCTTCTTGCTCTAGCTTCTTTATTTCTTTGTCTTCCACCTCAGGAATCACTTTCACCATGAGTTTTGTCATTGGAGAGACTGTGGCGCAACATGTCTTTACTGGCCAGGTCACTGCTAACAGGTGAATTGCCGAGGGGGGGTCAGGTGGGGCCAGGCAGTATCCCCACTTGACAGCAGAGAGAGGAAGGTCTCCCACATATGCCTACCAAAAATCACCCGTGAAACTTGAAAATTGTGCAAATGACTGACCTTGCAATTGCATAACATATGGATACGTCGATGGGTCTAGCTGTGACAAAACGTTGTGACGTACCCATACGTCGACGGGACACCTTAGGTTAAGGCAGATGCAGGCTGGAAGAGAGTATGATTCCAATCAGTTGATTATTCTCTGCGATCACCTGGGGTCAAAAGTTGGGACTGGATATCACCTAACTTTCCATGAAGCATTGAAGGTAATGCCACCAAACTTTGTGGGCTTACAGACTGTGATGACCATAGGTGACATGCACAAGTTCAGTGACTTAGACCTCACCTGGGGTCAAAAACTGGGAATTTTCTGGATATTCCGGATGTCACCTAATTTTCTATGAAGGATTAAAGCTAGAACCACCAAACTTGGTGGACTTATAGATTGTGATGGCCTAATGAGACATGCACAAAATCAGCGACCTTGAAATCAAGGTCCCATTTTAACTTGATTTATAGTAAGCAATGGCTGTAGGAAGTTTTTCATTATCAAAACTGTCCTTGACCAATTTTACAGTATAATTATAATAATAATAATTATTATTATTGTTGTTGTTGTTGTTGCTGTTGTTGTTGCTGCTGCTGTTATTTTTATAATAATAATAATAAATTATTATTATTATTATTATTATTATTATTATTAATGTTGTTATTATAGTAAAAATGTTTGCACTCTTTTCCGACGAGTGTTAGTCTAACAACAACAAATATTGAATTTAAATACTAGAAGTCTCCTAGGAAATTAGGGCCTAATTAATTCTCTAACTCACTAGTAATTTACTCCTTGTATCTTAACTAGTCCCCCCGATTTGGCCAAATCATAAAGGTTACTTAACCAGATAGGGTCGAAATAACAAATCATGACGGACTTGAGGTCTCGGTCGGTTTGCCTGGGCCTTTCCAAGCGTCCTTGGTGCAATTTGTACAATGTGCGGCTCGAACGAACTTTAGGAACAAATTGAAAAAATGGCGAGTCCCTCTCCCTCATAGGATTCAGAGAAGCCACATATTATTTAATTACAGTTACCTAAATACTCGTACAGTGAATTACTTAATGAAATTTACAAGGAAAATCGAACTTAAGTTAATCTTTGTTTCAAATAAAACTAAAGCCAAATATTCACTTTATCTGTCAGGATACACGTCATCCTACCACGCAGGTGCAGTCATGACAATGGAAACTTCCTATGTATTTACATGTATTTACAATATAGTTGTGCACAAAGGTTAAACGCAGTGGCATTTAATTTATTAATAATAAGGATTATTAACCAGAACTAGAACGCAATCTATCGGTTAAAAAACACTTGATGGTTTTTCCTCTGCTTTCAACAGGGACAACTATTTTAAAAAGGAAAGAACTCAAATACCGCTCTGTGGGAAAATATTCCCCACAGTTTGGGGGTCGGCCAAAAAATGATATGCTGTATCATGTAATGTGACCACTAGCCAAGGGATCTCTCCACAAATCTCGAGAACCCTGTGCTGTGGCCCTTCTAGGTCGCATATCTTGGCCCAATTGTTCTCCACCATTCACAGTCTCTGGGGTTGCCGTTAACTCAATGGGAACCAGTTTATCAATGGTTTGAATGTTGATATGTCCCCTACATTAAATTTCTAGAAGTCTCAGCACCCCCTCCGAATCTGGATGTGTGAAGATGACTTTATCAAATGGCCACTGGTATCTTGGTTGTTCTGGTTCTACTAAGACCACATCTCCTATGTTTATAACTGACTTGTTGAAGCCTAAGCCCCATTAAATCTCTCTCTTAGGCTCAAAAGAAAATCTTCACCCCAGTGTCTATTCCAGGTATTCAATACTTTTTCAGACGTTGATATCCCTCACGCAGATGTTGTCTTAGTGCATTATTCTCTATCGTCGGATCATCTACTTCCTCCTGGATATCCACACAAGGCACTGGATGGAGCTTTCTGCAGTACAACATATGAGCTGGTGTCGAAGCCTCAATTGATATATTAGTATCATCCAGATGGGTTAAAGGTCTATCACTGATTATAGCCTCAGTTTCAGCTATTACTGTTCTCAGTTCCTCTCTGGTGATCTTAGTTCTGTGTAAGGTTTTCCTGAGTCAGTTCTTCCCAATACCAATCAATGGTTCAGTTAATCCATTTTGCTATGGCGTTCTACGAGCTATGAACTGCCAGGTACAATTTCGGATTCCCAGCGTCGACTTAACCTTTGGGTCATTCATCATGTTTAAAATTTGAGATGATGCTTCAACGAAATTGGTTCCGTTGTCACTTATTACTTTACTAGGACAAGCTCTTCTAGCTACAAATCTTCTAAATATGTTAAGGAACGTCTCTGAACTGAAATCTTCTGCCATTTCTAGATGGACTGCAATTGTGTAGGTGCAAGTACAAAGTTATGTACACAGGATCAAAAAAGTATCGCGCAGGAGGGCTACAATGATATCTGAAATAATCAATATAGCTTGTGTAGTCCTTGGAAAATTAACAGATTATCATCTAAATATGCACACAGTAATAATGTCAACCATAAAACATACTTATGTAACCATGTTTGACAACATGGGAGGAAATCATCAAACATTTCTAGAGTCCATCGTCCGTTGTGTCAAACTGTTTCGGGCCAAATGTGCACCAATACTTTTTTTGATCGTGTGTACACCTTATGAGGAGTTCCCTCACCCATAACAATTATAGCCCCTGTGTAATCAACTCCAGTTACTTTGAAGGGCCGACTTATATTTACCCTATCCTCTGGTAAAGCAAGTAGTCCTGGATAGTCATGTTGTCGTTGTTCATGCCTCCTGGACATAATGCAACTTTTGTTGAGATACTTCTTTACAACCTGTCTACCCTTAGGAATCCAATATCTTTCTCGAACTCGGGCCAAAGTCTGTGGCACCTCCATGAAGAGTTAACTCATGGGCTTGCTTAACAATTAATTGTACGAAATAGTCATTCTTGGGTAACATGACTTGCAGTCCCGAGGGACCCAGGTTCGAATCCTCGCTGGTGCAGGGAACAGTTTAAGAATTTGAATTTCATTAAATCAGGCTTTACTGATCTACCAGGAGACCCGCCGACATGTCGTAAAAATGACCCCGCTAATACCAATACACCAGTCCTGTATGAGACAGCCCTAGCATGTATTCAATATGGACGTGGGTGTTAAGCGCCGAAGTGGTGACATGTAGATTATAGGAGGACGACTGGGCCTTGATAGCAGGCTGTGAAGCCTATGCCCAGAGTCGGACACATAAAAAAAAAAAAAAATTATAGGAGGTCTAGTCTGGAGAGGCAAATTAGCCTTTACCATTCTGCCACGGCATCTGATTAGACTCTTTCCGTCTAATAATAATCCTAAATCTCTTATCAGCTTATTATTGCTGCTAGTGCCTTGGCATAAAAGGTAAAAAATCTCTCCGGAAATATTTTCTTTGAAGCCTTTTCAGCCAATATTCCATGGGATCAAACTCCACAAACCCTACTCTCTTATTCAAAAATTTTACAACAAACTTAGTACTGTTAAGGAGTTGTCTTAGTGATGAAAATCTACTAATGTCTATTACCTCTGGCTCAGGTACTAAAGGATCCAAGTTTACAACACAAACCTCAGCAACAGTATACTGTTTCTGTTCAGGCCATTCTTTAGTAAGTAACCATTTAGGACCTTTAAACCACAAGTCATCTGTGATCAGTCTCTTTACTACCGAGGCTCTCGAGAGCACATCAGCTGGGTTTTGCTTGGAGGATACATGCATAAATTTAAATCTGGAAGACAGTTCTTTTATAGTCTTTATTCTATTGCGAACGAAAGGAATTATACTGTCTTCCTTTCCTGTCCAGTAACGACAAATCTCACTGTCAGTCCATATACAAATATCCTCAAACTGAGTATCAAGAGTAGTGGTTAAATACTTGACAAATTTAGTTCCTACTTCTATGGAAGCTAATTCCATTTGAGGTAGAGTTCTTCCTTTAATTGGTGCAACTCTGGCTTTGGACATAATAATCTTACTTTCATTTCCTGTTCCACAATAAGCTACCGCTCCACATGTCTTTTGAGAAGCATCACAAAATATAAGCAAATGTAACTGCTCGTTAGGTTTTATCTGCATGAGAATATGTATGCTAGATGATTTTTCAATTTCCATTCTAATCTGTTCCCATTATTCAACATATGTCTCACCTAATTCAGTGTCCCCGTGAGTCCTACAACCTCCCTTTCTGTCATCGTGACCTCCAATCTGCCCTTTCCCTTTGTCATGACACCTCCCCAGGGCCAGATGATATTCCCTATGCGATGCTTCGGCATTTGAATTGAATGATGATGCACTGTCTTTTCTCCTCAGCCTCTTTAACAGAATCTGGAAGGAATCTTCTATTCCCTCCTCTTGGCGAAAGGCTATTGTCCTGCCATTTCAGAAACCGGGAAAGGCACGTCAGAGTCCCCTGGAGTATCGGCCAATAACCTTAACATCCTGCTTGTGCAAATTATTTGAGAAAATGGTTATCACACGCCTAATGTATTTCCTAGAAAAGAATGGCTGTCTTTCTCCATGTCAGTCTAGTTTTCGAAAATATCGCTCCACGACAGATGCACTGGTCCGTCTTGAGGCTGCAGCTTGTGACGCTTTTGCTACGCAGCAGCATCTGGTGTGCGTTTTCTTTGACACAGAAAAGGCATATGATACTACATGGCAGTTTGGTATTTTCCAACAACTCCATTCCTTAGGTTTACGTGGCAGGCTGTCCCTATTTATAGTCAATTTTCTGCGTGACTGCTCATTCAGAGTTAGGGTTGGTGTCACCCTGTCTTCCTCATACCCTCAGGAAGAAGGGGTACCTCAAGGAAGTGTCCTCAGTGTGACCCTTTTCGCTCTAGCTTTAGATGGTATTGTGTCCTCTATTCCAAATGGGATGTCAGCCTCACTGTATGTTGACGATTTGGCTCTATGGTATGCTGCTTCCCGAATGCCCGTGGCCGAACGTCGCATGCAGCTTGCTCTGGACAGTGTCTCTCGGTGGGCCACCTTGCACGGCTTCTGTTTCTCCCCAATGAAGACGGTAGCCTTGCATTTCTGCCGGTTGAGAGGAGTACACCCGGACCCAGACCTCCAGTTATATGGACACGGGTGCGATGTGTGGACGAGACAAAGTTTCTTGGTCTTTTGTTTGACAGGAAACTGACGTGGGTACCACATATCCGTTCCTTACGACTATCGTGCCTCCATGCCATGTCTCTACTACGGACTCTCTCTCACTTGTCTTGGGGCACCCTACTGTGCCTTTACCGTGCCTTAGTAAGGAGCATATTGGACTAAGGGTGTGTGGTATATACTCTTCTGCTACTGAGGCAAGGCTGAGACCACTAAATTCCGTCCATCATGCTGGGATTCGTTTGTCAACTGGGGCTTTCCGGTCTTCCCCTATAGAAAGTCTGTTGGTTGATGCGAATGAACCGCCATTGGATCTCCGCCGATAGTCCTTGATGGTGCAGTGTTGGCACCGCCTTCATCGTTTTCCAACGTCACTGAGTTGTAAGGCGGTCTCTGAGGTCGCTCTTCTCCCCTTTTATGACACTCACCCTCGCTATCCACGCCCTTTTGGGTATAGAGCGAGAGCTGCAATGGGGGAGTTGGGTTTCCAGTCCTCCCCTGTTTACCCTGTGTGTGTCCCCCGAGTGGCTCCCTGGCTTCTCCCAGAAGTGCAACCATGTGATATGTGGTTACTTGCTCGAGAGGAAGGCATCTATTTCCTCACAGGCAGCTCTGTCTTATTTTTTGGAACATGCCTCTATTCACAGTGACTCAGTCCCTGTATATACGGATGGCTCTAAATCACGGGCAGGGACAGGCTTTGGTGTAATTTTTCGTAATTTTAGCCGTGGTGGGAGTCTCCCTCCTTCTGCATCTGTTTTTCCTGCTGAACTTACTGCCATATTAGTTGCGGTTGAAATGATTTTTAGCTTTCCTCCAGCTTCTTTTACCATTTTTAGCGACTCAGCCAGTGCCTTACAAGCTTTGTCTCGTGGCTTCCCGTCACATCCCCTAGTTTTAGCTGTCTTGGAGTTGCTCTTCTTGTTATGCAGGCGAGGATACTCTGTACAACTGTGTTGGGTCCCTGCACATATAGGGGTCGTGGGCAATGAGCGTGCTGACTCTCTGGCTAGGGCTGCTGCCTCTCGCCCTTCCTTTCCAAATTGCCGTGTCCCATCCGAGGATTTATGTGCAGCCACTGTGGAGACTGTCCGTTCCTGCTGGCAGAGGAGGTGGGATGTGGCAGGGGCGAACAAATTCCGCAGCATTCGTCAGAACCTGGGTGATGGGGGATATGTGGGACTGTCCCGACAGTGGGAAACAGCTTTGGCCCGTCTTCGGATTGGCCACACTAGGCTGACACATGGTTTTTTATGGAGAGGGCGCCCCCTCCCTATTGTGATGACTGTCTGGTTTCTTTGACTGTGCCGCATCTCCTTGTCGAGTGCCCCAGTCTTGGGGACCCTCGTCGGCGGTACCTCTCTAGATGCCGAGCCAACAACGGTTCGTACCTTGTCTCCTCAGTGCTTGGGGAAGAGGCTTGTGTCATGGGGGGAGGTACCTTCTCCTTTGTGTTGCGTTCTGGCCTTCTCTGCAAGCTATAAAGCTTTACCATATTTTAGCTTGTGTTTTAATGATAATGTACTAGCTTTAATCCTTATTTTTCCACCATGTTTTTAGTTTTGTTCATTTCTGTTATACTATTGGTTTGTTTTAAGTATCGTTTTTTCTTTGCTTTTTATCATGTTTCTTATATACAGCTGGTTTGATTTAAGCATCGATTTTCTCTTTGCTTTTTATTGTTTTTATTATATATTTTGATTTTCTTTTATTGTCTGTGTTCGGCGGCATATGACCTCTGCTGTTGCTCCGTCATGTCGCTTTTTCATTCATTCATTCATTCAGTGTCCCCGTCCAACTTTTCTAGTCAAGGCTCTTGTACTAAACATTTGTCCCTAGTCACTATAGGACTGACCAATCCTAATGGGTCAAATAACATGGAGACCTGACTTAACAAGGACCTCTTGGTGAGAGTAACATCAGAGATCATAATTGGTTGTAGACTTATTTCATCAACCCTTGTATCCCAGTTAAAAGCCAACACATTTTGAGTTTTGGGAATGTCAGTATTTGGATAGTCCTCTTGTATTCTATTCCTTAAAAGCAGTGGATATGTATTTCAGCTCTGTAATGGCAAATCTGCCTTCCAACATTAGGAACCGGGTACTTCATTAGCCTTCATTGCTTCCATCTCTGTATCAGTAGCGCCTCGTAAATTATCCATACAGAAAGCCTGCCCTATTTCTGGGCATCTGGCATTTTCAAAATGATGCTTCAAAGTGTTGCATAGTAGGAAAGGACTAATACAAGAGCCAAAGAGCACCGATCGGAAACAGCAAGTTTTCAAAGGACTATCCTCATTTTGAGTGTCTTGAGGCCAGAGGAATTTTGTAAATTTCCTATCCTCCTCTCTCAGTCCTATTCTGAGAAAGGCCTTACTAAAATCTGCTGTATAAGCATAAGGTTTCTCTTTAAATCTTATCAATGTATTCCCCAACTTCTCTGTTAGTGTAGGTCCACAGTATTGGCAGTCGTTCAAGCTAGCTGATCCTTTGGACGCTTTACTACTACAACTGAAAACTATCCTTATGGGAGTTCTTACTGAATCCTTGCTTACAGCATGATGTGGTAAATAATGTCAATCTTTATGGTTAACAAGGAATTCTACCTCTTCTATAAATTTATTCTTCTATTGATCTTTTATGGTATTATCATACATTGTTAGATGTTCTGGTTTGTCTCTCAACTTTCTTAGAACAGAATTTAATTGAACCTTATCTGCCTGGTAATTTGTTGGTAACTCCGAATGGTTTAGTTTCCATGGTAATCCGACCCAATATTGTCCATCTTTAAATTCCACAGACTGGTTATACAAATCCAAAGTAATTTTATCTTCAAGGGTTGGTCCTTCAGAGTGTATTTCTACACAATCTAGGTCCCACAATGTATGTACAGGTTCATTTTTTTTTTTTTATCCAGCAAGTCATTTTTTCTGAGTAGGTTCTAATGCACCTATTCTAGATACCATTCATGACTCTGTGGGGGTAACAAAGACTGAATCTACCAATTTTCCTCTCCTCTGGCTTGCTTCGGAAAAGCAACTGACCCATGATAAGGCTACTTCCTGGACTCTTGAACAACTGTACGTTATTCTTCTTGAAAGTCCTATGTAGTAATCTTCCACAGTAATCTGAACCAATGATCAGTTTTATGGAACCCACACTATCTGATTTCACATTTTGTTATCCAGCCTTTTCCCTGAGCTCTGTAGATGATTAGAAGTTTCCTTCAGTCCTTTTATATACTTGTGTCTATCTTCTCCAGTACAGCTGCTGTTATACGACACTTATATCTGCCAAGTTTTATTAATGGTCTAACTAAATCAAAGGACTGTGCCTCCATATCATAGTAGTTAAGAATCCTGTAACGGCTAGTTTTACTTTGCCAGTTATAGGTAACTTTAATTTCTCCACCATGTCTGCAGAAATGAAGGTTTTCTGCCCACCAGTATCAAAAAGAGTACATGCTGACATACTTCTATTTTCTATCATCACTTTCACATCTGCTAATGGAACTGCAGCTGGCATTGTTACTGGGGTATTCCCTCTCACAACAGTCATATTGATACTTGCGGTTTCAGGAACCTCATACTTGATCATCCTTGGGCACAAAGCAATGTGATGATTATCTCTGTTGCACTTGAAACAAAGATTTAATTTGCTCTTACAGTCCGTGGAAATGTGTCCTGAATTCATGCAAATCATATAGCACCCCAATTCCTTCAGCCTCACTATTCTAGAAGCGTAATCAGGATATCAGACAGCAAACCCTTTTCTGCATCCTCCTTTCTCTATACTCATTTCAAAGCCAAAGGTGGCTCTTCTGTATACGTATGCAACGATCTATCTTGCTCTCGTGTTCCTGAACTTGATTCTTCTGAATTCTCTGCTCTCTGGCTTCGGCTCTCCTGTCATTCTCTGACTAAATATATCTGTGCTGTTTACTTGTCTCCTTATACCTTACTTCTACGATGGAACACATTCTATCCATTTCTCCTTTCTCTGAAATCTCCATTCTGGGATGCAGAGAAAGGAGATCAATCAACAGTGGTGTTCCTCAGGGTTCTGTCCTATCACCAACTCTCTTCCTTTTATTCATCAGTGACCTAAGCTGTACATCTAACCCTATCCACTCGTACGCTGATGACTCCACCCTTCACCTCTCCATTCGGTTTCCGCAACGTCCATCTCAGCAGTTACTTTAACAAACAAGGGATGAGGCTATGGCAAACCTAATGTCTGACTTGGCTCGTATCTCTGACTGGGGTAAAAATAATTTTGTTTTTAATGCATCAAAGACTCCTATCAACCCAGCAAACTCTTCCACAGGAATACCCACTGATGTTTAATAATATCCAGCTTAATCCTGCTTTATCCTTGAACATGCTTGGTATTTCATTCACTCATGACATATCGTGGAAAGATCGTATTACATCTCTTGTAAAATCTGCTTCCAAGAAATTAGGTGTGCTAAGCCGATTCCGTACCTTCTTTACCCCTGCACAGTTGTTAAGGTTATACAAGGGTTTTATTCGCCCCTGTATAGAGTACAACTCTCATGTGTGGGGAGGCTCCCCACATACAGCTCTTCTCTATAGGGTGGAGTCAAAGGCTTTTTGTCTCATCAACTCTCCTCCTCTTACTGGCTCCCATCAACCTCTATCTCTTCGCCGCAGGGTTGCATCTTTATCTCTTTTCTATCGTTACTTCAATGGTCACTGCTCCTCTGAACTGTCTATTTGCATCCCTGCACCTCTACGACGGGCGCGTAGCACCCGTCTAGCAACAAACTCTCATCCCTTCTCTGTCCAACGCTCTAATGCAAAAATTAACCTTTACTCTCAGTGCTTCATTTATGCAACAGGTCAACCCTAGAACTGTCTCCCTCTGTCTGTATTTCCTACTTCCTATGATCTCCAGTCTTTTAAAAGCAGTGTGTCCAGGCATCTCGAAATGATCGGATCTTGAATTTGGCTCTCTCTTGTTTTTATTTTTATTTTTTTCGTGGAAGGAACGGTTTGCGGTCTCCTGGCCTTTGGTTCCTTCTTCCTAGCATAAAAAAAAAAAAAAAACTGGCAAGATACACTGGATTGTTATTCACTACAAAACACACAAACCTTCCTGTCCTTTACCATGGAAGTTTTTACCTCCTTATTTTCATCAGCTTGTCCATTCCTTGTCTTTAATACTTTCTTCTCAGATTTTAAGGAGCTAAGAAAAGTGTCAACCTCTTCTCTGGTTACAGGCTTAACCGATCGTGGCGTAGGTTTCACAGCCAGTTGACTAGTGGCTCTTTTCCTTATTTCAGCCTTCTGTTTACTTTCAGCTGGCTTTATTGTTCCTTGCAAATGTTGCATTAAGCCCTCCTCAGTCTCCTCACAGGAGAAATCATCTTTTAGGTACCTATCATACAAGACATCCTTGGTTCTAGGTAGCAGCTTTAAGAATACATTTCTAGCAAGCACCCAGTCTGCTGCTTTTACATCTTCTTAAGTACCTAAAGCTTTTAAATTACAACTCACTGCAATCCGAAAATTTTGCAAGGAATCAAAATCATATTTATGTATGGGTAATTCAATTAGAGTCTTCAGTAACTGAGTAATAAGCTGCTCCCTATCTTCATAATTCAGTCTAAGGATAGTCAAAGCCACCTCATAATTATTTTCTTCAACAGGTAATTCCCTTATCAACTTGTGAGGCATGCCCTTGACCTGTCCTAACAGATAGGAGAGTTTACTTACATTGGAGAGGTCTGTTCTGTCATGGACCAAGTATTTAAATTGATCCCAAGAGGATCTCCAATTTTGCTCCCTATCAAACTCTGAGAGCATAATTTGTGGTAGTGCAGCTTTTCTCCACAATTCCACAACTTGAGCTTCTGCGGTGAAATTAGTCAATTTTGCCTCAACCAGTTTCACATTGTTATATATTCCTCTAAGTTACTTTCATATTTGGTAGTCTCCGATTCCAGCAGAGCTTCATCATCTTCCTTCACTATTGCTGCTCCTAAATTACTGTGACTTTCTTCGAACTTAGTCCATCTGTCTTTTAATATGTTCAAAAGACTACTTAACTTCTCCCTTGACAGAGGTATTTCCTTTAATACCTTCTTACAGTCATATGTAGCTCTCGTTACCCTGCCTTACCACTAGTTAACTTCTGTAACATGGAAATGGACATTTTGGCTGATTTCTAATTTACTCTTTAAATTCTTATTATTTGCAGTTTAAATTTAGGTGATTGTAGGGAAGGGTTTTTCAGTATTTTATACTTCTCTCCCCCTTGGTTGTTAAATCGCTTGGAGTATAGCTTTGACCCCACAATCAGATTTATAAAATAACTAAATTGCTCTGAGCTCAGAACCAGTTGGTATTTCAATATTCCATTGGACTCCCTCCCAAAAGTATAGTACGGCTTCTGTCCCTCGAATCCCACACGGCACACAGCCGCTCAGCAATCTGCATTCAAAAGGGAACCAGCTTTTACGCCCGGAGCTCGGTGTCTGACACTACCGTGTGGAGTCGAACCCACGAATCCAACCTTGAACTCTTCTAGAGCCTCAACACACATCTGTATTCGCCAATCGAGGCACCAAAATGTCAGATATTTTTTCACTCTTTTCTGACGAGTGTTAGTTAACAACAACAAATATTACATTTAAATGTTAGAAATCTCTTAGGAAATAGTGTATAATTGATACTCTAACTCACCAATAATTATATTCTTATATCCTAGCTAGTCCTCCCGATTTGGCCAAATCATAAAGGTTACTTAGCCAAATAGAGTCGGAATAACAGATCACGACGGGCTTGAGGTCGGTTTGCCTGGGCCCTTCCAAGCGTCCTTGATCCGATTTGTACAATGTGCGGCTCGAACAAGCTTTAGGAACAGATTGAAAAAATGCCTAGTCTCTCTCGCTCATAGGATTCAGAGAAGCCACATATTATTTAAGTTACAATTACCTAAATACAGTGAATTATTTAATGAAATTTACAAGGAAAATCGAACTTAAGTTAATCTTAGTTTTAAATAAAACTTCAGCCAAATATTCACTTTATCTACATCAAGATACTGTATTGTTACGTCCAGGTCCGACACTGCCACAGGCTCCAACAGTAGTATCTCATTATAGGAAGGACGTTGCCCAGTGAGCTGTTCTTCCTATGGTCAGCCTTTTGGTGTACAGTACACAGGATCAGCTGAGGCGTCGTAAATAAACACTGGCTTCTTAAGTTCGCTGTCTTTATTTTCCAAATAATTCCACTTAATGCTTTCTAACTTCACTTCACTGTCCTCACAAGCACTGGAGCTATACGAACTCTACTAACTGCTATTACACTTAATCCATGAAAACACTTCACTGTTATTACACTTCACTGTCTTCACAAGTACCGAAACTGACACTGCACTGACACTGAACTGAACACCGACTAAACTTCACTCAGACTGAACTGAAACCCAACTAAACTTGCTATAGGCTCATTCCCAACCTTGTATAACCTTCCTTGCTTCTCCAACTTCTAGGACATGCTAGTCCTGTACCTGCCTCCAGCAACAACAGTTACCAACTCGGAGACAACCAAAAATGCCAGTCTTCTTACATTACATAACACTCTAAATCATTTACCAAACTTAAATTAAATAATTTAACAAACAATCACGTAAATAAAACATTACAGAGAAATGAGCATAAAAATTAATGCATTACTCAAAAAACAATTACGCTCACAAACAGCAGGCAAACTGGCAACTCTGACTCGTACCGAAACCGGAACCACCATACGGGAACACCGAGAAGATTCTCGAGCACCTAACTGGCAAATTCCGCTTCTTAATATGTTAAACCTTCCTCCGTTTTCTCGTCAGGATACACGTCATCCTACCACACAAGTGCAGTCATGACAGTGGAAACTTCCTATGTATTTACATGTATTTACAATATAGTTGTCCACAGAGGTAAAAAGCAGTAACATTTAATTTATTAATAATAAGAATTATTAACCCGAACTAGATCGTAATCTCTGGATTAAAAAACCGCTCGATGATTTTTCCTCTGCTTTCAACAGGGACAGCTATTTTAAAAGGGAAAGAGCGCAAATACCGCTTTGGAGAAAAATATTTCCCACAATTATTATTATTATTATTATTATTATTATTATTATTATTATTATTATTATGGCTGTTGCCTGGTGGTTTAGTGGGTAATTAAGGCGCTCCAATCAGATTGACCTGTGTAGGTTTATATGCTCACGTAATGCCATTTAGGGATGGGTGAGGCTGGTCGCTCTCATCTTTATTGTCAGGACCAACTTGCCTAGCCCCGGGCTCCTACCCTCCTCGTGGGGCAACACTGCATTAGATAATGATGAATGGATGAATGTCTGTTGATTATTATTATTATTATTATTATTATTATTATTATTATAATTACTGTTGTTTTTACTGGTATTATTATTATTACTATTATTATTGTCATCATCGTCATTACTATTATTAATATAACACAGGATTTTAAAAAAAATCAAGTTTAATTGTCTGTTTCTTATCATATTACATGCTCTGAAGTAACAAATTATGCTGAAATTTTGGGATCATGTACAGTTTGCTTACAATATTACGTTCTGAAATCATACAGCTCAGATGAATTGAAGCTGATCAGATTCTGGGCTGTTTCACAAGGTAGCATTGCCAGTTTCTCTCAGTAAATCTAAACGTGGATCTGGCACTTTTATTTGCCTTGTAACAGGACTGAACAGGAATATCAGAAGGTGAGCAAGAGGTCTGGGAAGGGAAAGAAGTGTGGTGTTTACATCTTGCCTCAGTACTGCTCGGACGTACATTGTAAGAATAAGATTGGCTTTATTACTGTCCTGAAGTTCATTGTGTTATTTATTTACTCTTTTTTTTGGAGGAGTTCATTGTACTTTGTTACTTGTTTTAGAATCAGCTGTAGTTCATCTTGCAATGGCTACACGAGGCTGTGTTAACTGCCCGGACAGTCGCTGCTAACATTTGTGGTGAATCTATCAGAAGGAAACAACAAAGATATATTGCAGACTTTGTTAATTAATAAGAAGAGACTATTTTCACAGACCTGCGGTAAAACTACTGCAGCCAATTTGCTAGTTTCTCTCTTTGAAACAATGAATATGTGAAACTGTTTTATTGAAATGCCTCTTTATCACCGAAATTGAAAATTGCCAAATGCTCAGCTGATGCTAGAGCTGACGTGTCAAATAAACTCAAAATTTCAAGCTGAGAAACTTTGTATTTCATATGAAAGCGGCTATAATGCCACAATAGCAGAAACTGAAAATTACCTAACAGTCAGTTGATGCGTCAGCTGAAGCAACAGCTGACTAATTAAATCAATGTGAACAACTTTGTATTTCACAAGAAAATCGCCCTGAGCTCTCCAAGTGCAGATATTTGAACTTTCCTCGAGGGGAAAAAAAAAAAGTTCCCCATGAGTACTACTTGGGGAAGGCGGTGGCTGAATCGGTAGAGAGGCAGCCTGCAGTCCTAATGGACGCAGGATTGAATCCCGGCTGGGGCAGAGACCAGTTTAAAGACTTTAAATTCATAAAAGCAGACTTTACTGATCTACCAGAAGACTCTCCGAGATGTAAAAATACCCCTGCAAATATCAGTACACCAATCCTGTATGAGACTATCCTAGCATGTATTCAATATGGACGGCGGGTGTTAGCGCTGAAATGGTGATATGTGTACGAGGACTACTGGGCCTTGGAATAGGCTCTGAAGCCTTTGCCAAGAGTCGGACACACACACACACACACACACACACACACACACACA